>VWZW01000878.1:975974-989330 GCA_013397115.1 Edolisoma coerulescens | reverse complement strand
AGCAGATAACAGTTCAGAGCAGTGGGCGCCTTCCGGAGGGCAACACCCATGTCCCACAAACAGGGTATCTAGAAACGCGCTCCTTCCCCCGGCGCTCGCTGTCCCCTCTCATCCCTCCGTTCCCTTCTCAGCCCGCTCGATCTCTCCTCCCCACTCTCTGCTTCTCCCCCCCGCCGCCACTTTCCCTTGTCCCTTCCTCAGCCCTGTGCCCCCGCCGGCCCCGTGCCCGACTGACTGTGCCTTTCCTCCTGCCCAGCCGGCGGCCCCCCAGGCGAGAGCGCGGCTGACTGGTGCCTCTACCAGCTCAATGGAGCAGCCGAGTTCGAGGTCTCTGAAGGTGAGTACAGGGATGCTGAAGGGGCGCGTCCCCTCGCTCGGTGTCCCGGCCGGCAGCGCCCGGAGAGACGGCACTCCCCGGTGGGAGAGAGACCGTGGCAGCCGCCCCAGCGCTGCGGGGCGGGGAAGGCGGTGCGTGTGTCCAGGGCAGGAGGGGAGGTGGGCTAGCAAAGGGCTACCCGCCCGTGGTTTGCATGTGCCAGGTCTTGTGAAAGTGTCTTGGCTGGTTTTGTTTTGGCTGTTCTGGGGGGAAAAGTTTGTTTTGCGTGTAGCAGCCTAGGTGGCATGAGTCCTTTTGGCCTTGGCGTCAGTGAGTGCTGGTGCAAGGTGGGCTGGAAAGTTTTCTGGCCTTTTTTCACTCCTTAACTTTGAAGAAAGAAAGTTTTATTTATTCATATTCTGTGATCAAAAGAAGAACAGTCTTCGGGTGCCAGGGCAGGAAAGTCTCCCCACTGTATTCGAACCATGTATGGTTTTGAACATGCAGAGTATTTAAACTTAGGTGCAAACCTGTATTTTCCAGGATGCCAGATGTGTGGTGTGCAGTGTGCATGAGCATCTTCCAGTATCTGTTTTCAATCGGTTAAGTGGAACTAAGATCTCATCTCATTGTTTTTGGTCTGCTAGGGTTATGTATTTCTAAGAAGAGCGTATTTACTCTTTGTAAAGGTTTAAAATGCATCAGAAGTTGAGTTAGACTGAAAAACTTTCCAGTACTGAGGCAGGTGGCCCACCGTAATAGATTGGCTTCAGATTCCACATTAAGGAAAGCTTTTCAATAGGGGAGCACTGGAATATATGAATTAGGGAGACAATGAAACCCCACTCACTTGAGGTATGTTTGTTTCACAAACATCTGTTGGAGTGATAAAGGTACAGCTCTTGCCTTGGGGCAGGCAGAAAGATTACCTGTTTGGGGTCTCTTCAGCCATTATCCGTGATCCTTTGGGATGTGAAGTTTTGTGTTACATCTTGTTTTTTGCTGTTTGGAGGAATGATTTAAATCCCAGTGAACTGACAATAAGCTATAGCTTGATCAAGGTTTTGGACTAAGTTTTTCCTTCCAATTATTCCATGCTGGTTTATATTTCAAGGTGTACTTAATAGTGTGTGTAATTACACACAATTGCATACTAAAGCATTTATCAAAAGATGTGATTTTTTGCCTACATGATTTTTTTTGGTGAAACTGCATACCAAACCAGATGTGATGACGATAGATGTGGGTGGAAATTACATCCGTGTGAGGGAGTGTAATGAGTGAGTGACAGCATTTCTTAGGCATCACAGAATGCTGAAAATGAGCTTTAGGTTGGCATTTACTTTCATTTAAAGATATGAATGAGTAGAATATGCTTCTTAACCTCATTTGTCTGGGTAAATATCACTGTTTCAGCAGTGCTTTGAGATGACAATGATTTTTCTCAACAGGTGTTTTATTTGTTTGATTTATTGGGTCATCTCTTTTCACAGGGCATTTTTTTAAAATTACTTTGCTAACTTTGACTTCAGTTCTCTGTAATGCTGCCAATTTTTGGATTCCCAATTTTATTCCTCAACTGAAACAGGAATCTTACATGTTTTCTCTTTACTCAGCATGGGAATACATGAGATTCAGAGACCAGGAAACAAGCTGAAGCAATGTAATTTGTTCACACAAATTGTAGAATCAAAGTCATCTGCAGGTAGTAAACCCTGTTTATGTTAATAGGATTGTATATAAATATGACATGTATTTTCCAGAGTACATGCTGTTTATTAAATGCCACTGATATGTAGGAACACATACAGCAATATAATCAGCACACTTTGCACAAAAACCAATTCAAAGATAAGTCCGTGGTGGCAGGTGACTTGACCTCTTTTGCATGACAGTGTTTTTGGATAAAGTCCAAACCTTTTCCTTTGCTGAAGTTTGCCTCTAAAATAAAGTACACAGACCCAGACAGAATCCTTAGTTTAAAATGGATTGTTCCTACGATTTCCACTGCAGACTTTCTTTTCTCTCTTTATCCTAGTTCTTTTTACTTTTCAGAAGGGCTTGTAATTGCAGCTGCATTGGTTAGGATCACCTAACTGATGGACAAAAGGAGTAGTTTATCTATATCAAATGTTATAGTGTGATTTATATCTCTAGATAGATATCTGTGTATATAAAGATTTGCACAATAATATTATAAGTTCAGTTGGTCTTCTGAGCACCTCTTGCTGCTTTTACTATTGAATGCCTGCATTGACCTTGTGGTACTGTCGGTTAGACTTCACAATTGTGTTCTGCAACATTTCTCTCTTAGCCTAGGGAAGAAAATTATTCTTTTTCCAAAAATAGATGTGTTAGATGAAAAACATTCATTTACATAACAGAAAAGCAAAATTGCATATTTCAAATGCAAGGAAAAATAGAGCATAGTAAGTAAAATATCACAATCAAAGCCAAGATAATCATGTTTGATTTAGTCTTGCTGCCTTGAAACAAAATCCTATTTCAAATATTGCTACTTCTATAATTAACGTCTAAGTGCAAAATATATTTTATTCATGCTAAAGATCTCAAAGCACTTTGCTCACAGTAAGTGCAGCCTCACAAAAGCTGTATGAAGAACAGTATTAGTGTATCCATTTACAGGCTTCAAGAATGAAATACAGAAGTTAAGCATGTGATTTTTTTGGAAGCTGAATGTCGACTAATATGCAGATAGCAACTTGGGACTTCTGAAAAGTCAAATTGTTTGCTGTTTGTCCAATGGTCTAGTGGACTGTTAACAGGATTGCTTAATCTAGAGCCTTTTCTTTAAGTTCCAAATCACATTAATTCTTGCAAACTGTGTAAGTTAAAGCATATTTGAAATTTATGCTGTGAATTCTAAGCTGGCATTATGTTATTCTAGATATGAATGATTATATGTTTAATGAAAAGACTCAGTCAAAAATCATATTTTTAGTTTTCACTCCTAAAGTTACCTCATCAAAGACTTGAGATTGGTTTACAGTGTAAATTTTCTGTTTATCTATTTTATAACTTTATGCTCTTGAGTGGTTGAAAGCTCTGTTAGCATCTGTTAGCCTTGTGAATTGCAATGTGAACCTTCCTATTACTAACCTTACACATCATAAAGTCACCCCAAGACACTTATGCTGCTGTAACATTCTCCTTTATTTATGAGTAATTTCAAGTGAGATATATTGAGAAAATGGGTAATCTACTATTTTGTTGTGAAAGTACAATTGAACAATGTACCATTTTAAGGAACTAGAAGACTTGTGAACTGATTAATATGAGTTTAATCACTGTCAGGTTTACCTCCAACAGCTTTTTGTTTACTGTAGTTTGCAATCAAAGACAGTTAGTCTGGATTTGGTTCAATACTGTCTTTTCCATTATTTCACCAATTCCATAGAAAGCAATGTGGTTGCACAAGCTTACAACTGAAGTAATGTTCTTGTGGGTCATGTGTTCATTAGTAAGGTTTAATTAAATAGGAAGTCTCCATCTGTAGATGCTTTCACATCCCAATCCTTTTGTGGCAGAACCAAGTAAGTGATTTTTCCTTAGTCTTTTACAGAAAGGCATGGTAGCAGTCCTTTTCTTAACACTTCACTGTTTGCCAAGATTTCTTTCAAAGGATCATCACCGTGAATGGATATTTTATTTCCGTCTTAGTTGGATGGTGTGCTTTACAGAACGGGGCTTCCAGTTGTCCAGTTTGTAGATCACAGAATCACAGGATATGCCAAATTCCACAAATATGTGGAACAGACCCACAAGGATTACTGAGTTCAACTCCTGGCCTTGCACAGCAACCCAAGAATCACACCATGTGCCCAAGAATGTTGTCCAGACTCTTGAACTCTGTCAGGCTTGGAGCTGTGACCACTTCCCTGGGGAGCCTGTTCCAGTGCCTGAACACCTTCTGGATGAAGAACCTTTGCCTAATATCTAACCTAAACCTCCCTGACACAACTTCAGGCCATTCCCTGGGGTCCTGTCAGTGTTACCACAGAGAAGAGATCAGTGCCTGCCCTCTTCTTCCCCTCATGAGGAATTTGTAACTGCAGTGAGGCCTCCCCTCCGTCTCCTCCAGGCTGAACAGACCAAGTCACCTCAGCCACTCCTCACACGGCTTCCCCTCAAGGCCCTTCACCACCTACACTGCCCTCCTTTTGATGCTTTCTAATAGCTTTATATCTTTCCTATATTGCAGTGTCCCAAACTGCACACAATATTTGAGGTGAGGCCACCCCAGTGCAGAGCAGAGCAGTGCTTTGCCTGGCTGGCGATGCTGTGCCTGATGCACCCCAGNTCGGAAGGAACTCACAAAGATCATTGAGTCAGACCTCCATCATGCCCCACCCATGAGCCAGTTGCTCGCCCATCCCATGATGTGTTTATCCATCTGTGTGCTGGACACTTTGTCCAAAAGGATCCAGTGACAGACAGTATTGAAAGCATTACTGAAATCCAAAAAGAAGACATCAGCTGTCTTCCCTTGATTATCTAGGTGGGTTACTTTGTCATAAAAGGAAATCAGGTTTGCTAAGCAGGACTTCCCTCTCGTGAATACTGTAACCAGTGACTGTGAGATGTAGTGAGCCGAACTGTGCCTTTTCTGCAGACCACAATTCTGTTTTTATTCAAAGGAAATCAAAATGCTTGGGAGGGATTGATACTCCCATTGCCTCACCCCAGTGTACATTGATGGAATCACAGTGTCAATTAATTTGGAAAAGACCTCTGAGATTGAGTCCAACCTGTGACTAAACACCCCCATGTCAACTAGACCATGGCACTAAGTGCCACATCCAGTCTTAAGCATCTTAGGACACTGCCAGCTTACATACAGTGCTGGAAGGAGCACCACAGGGCTTGTGTGTACCCTGATACGCCCTCTGATGCCGTGTATGTGGATAATGCAGTTATTCCAGTCCTACCTCATATGTCCCTGTTTATACATTCAGCAGGTCCCTGTATTTCATCCCTCCTTTATTTTGCACTGACTTTTATTGGTATTTGGTTGGTTAACTATCACTGATGTTGGAGAGCTGCTGCAGCACAGGGAAAGGGCTTCTGTTTGAAGTGTTGTCATCATAATTTACTCCCATTATAACGTTGAATGTGGTTGTGTAAGACCAGGCCCAGTGAATGACTCATTACAAGAAAATGTGGGCATTTGATTATACTTGTAGTTGTTGCTGCACAATCTGACATTAAGTTTCAATATGAAAACTTCAGCATGATAGGCAGAGGAAGGGCTAGGGTATATTGAAATTGTATTTATGATAGCTTTACTTCTAGCGATAATTTTCTAAAGTAGTCCATTTGTGATATTTTTATTGTGGTTTGTGGAGTCTGTGTTTATACATGACATGGGTTTTGTAAGAATCATTCATTCAAATATTTCTGTAGATTATTATAAAAAAGACTGACAATAAAATACTGGAAAGTACATGCACTTGTTATGAAAAGGTGAGTGACTTATTTGCATTTCTTATTTGTTGTTTCCTAATTTGGTGTTTTGATTAAGAGCTGGTTTGAATTTATGGAATAAATTAATTTTTTAAAGTACATTAAGATGATTTAATTACAATGATTCATAAAATCCTTGCCTACATAGTGTTTCCATTGGACCTTAATGAAAGTGCTACTGTGTTTTCTCCTAAGAGTCATTAAGTGTCATTTGACCATAAAACAAATACTTGTTAATTATTTTATTTTGCAAATGTCTGATCAAAGACATTAGCTCCTTTTCAGTGACCTGAAAAGTGGTGCTGCTGTTTGGATTAAGCTTGAAAAACAGACTAAGCTTTTTTTTTTTACTAGGTTTTCAGATTTTCCTTTTTTAAGGACTTCACACACTCCTCTACAGAAGCATTCTGTACTTCTTTAACTAATTCTCTGGATCTTAAATGCCATAAGTTGTAGCCTTCCTCATCTCAGTTTCCAGAATGTGGTTTTCAGCCAGTTTACTTTTTACTTTCTAGCCATAGAGTCACAGACTCATTTAGGTTAAAAATGACCTCCAAGATCATTGAGTCCAACCTTTGACCAACCATAACCGTGTTAGCTAAACCATAGCACTAAATTTCACATCCAGTCCTTTTTTGAATACTTCCAATGACAGTGATGCCACCGCTTCTCTGGGCAGCCCATTCCAGTGCTTAACCACTCTTTCAGTGAAGAAATTCTTCTTGATGTCCAGTCTGGACCTCCCCTGGTGTATCCTGAGGCCATTTCCTCTTCTCCTGTCACTTGTTACCTAGGGGAAGAGACTGACCCCACCTGGCTACTGCCTCCTTCCAGGTAGTTTTAGAGAGCGATAAGGTCCCTCCTGAGCTTCCTTTTCTCCAGACTAAACACCCTGAGCTCACTCAGCCACTCCTTGTAAGACTGGTGCTCCAGACCCTTCACCAGCTCTCTTGCCCTTCTCTGGACTCACTCCAGCACCTCAGTGTCTTTCTTGCAGTGAGGGGCCCAGAAAAGGAGACAGAACTCGATGTGTGACCTCACCAGTACAGGGGTACAGTCTGAGTACAGGGGAGTCAATCACTGTCCTGATCCTGCTGGCCACACTGTTTTTGCTACAGATCAGGATGTCTTGACCCTCTGGGCACCTGGAACACTGATGGCTCATGTTCAGTCACTATCAACCAACAGCCCCAGATTCTTTTCCACCAGGCTGCTTTCCAGGCACTCTATCCCCAGCCTGTAGAACTGCCTGGGGTTGTTCTGACCCAAGGGCAGGACCCGGCACTTGGCCTTGTTTAACCTGACTCAAGTGGCCTTGGTCCATCAATCCAGCCTGTCCAGATCCCTCTGCAGAACCTTCCTGCCCTCCAGCAGATTAAAATTTCTGCCCAATTTAGTGCTGTCTGTGAACTGACTGAGCGTGCTCTTGATCATCTTGTCCAGGTCAACATTGAAGATATTACATGGACCTGGCCCCAGTACTGAGCCCTGAGGACACCTCTGGTGACCGGCCCCAGCTGGATGTAGCTCTGTTCACCACTCACCATCACAGTTTTTTACCCAGTCAAGAGTGCACCTGCCCAATCCATGAGCAGCCAGTTCCTCCAGGAGAATGCTGTGGGAAACATTTACTGAAGTCCAGGTAGACACATCCACATCCTTTTCCTCATCTACTAGGTGATTCACCTGGTCACAAAAGATCAGGTTGGTCAAGCACGACCTACCTTTCACGCATCTGTTCTGCCTGGGAGTGATCCCCAGGTTCCCTTATACGTGCTGTGTAATGGCACTCAAGATGATCTGTTCGTAACTTTCCCCGGCACCAAGGTCAGATCTGTAGCTTTCCAGATCCTCTCCCTGACCCTTCTTGTAGATGGGCATTGCTCTGGCCAACCTCCAGTCATCTGGGACCTCCCTGGTTAGCCAGGACTGCTGGTAAGTGATGGAGAGTGTCTTGGCTAACCCTTCTGCCAGCTCCCTCAGTACCCTCAGGTGGATCCCATTCACGCCCATAGGCTTTTGCCTTTCTGATTTTCTCACTAGATGACTTAATGACACCCTTCTACTCTTCCTGAGTTTTCCTCTTCTTCCAAAGGTCATAAACTCTTTTTTCCCCCCGCTTTGTTCTCTGTAACTCTTCTCTCCTCAAAGGGAATTGTGGGTGGTCTCAGTCCACTGACTGTTGTACAGCTTGACAAAGATGTGTCTCCCCTGTGTCATTGGAAGTCTGCCATTTGCAGCAGGTGCCTGCACAGCAAATGTTAGCTCTTTTGCCTCTCTCTCACTCTTTCCAGATCCACAAGGCTTTCCATTTTATATGATCCTTTCAGTTCCATCCAAATAACTCTTGGCAATTTTAGTTTTATTCATGCTTGAGTGATCAGAATTTCCTTGGTATTGCAATTTGCCATATACTTTATGAGGCACTCAGTATATATATCTCATGAAAGATGAAATCACACTGTTGTGGGCCTGATTATGCAATTTTTATTAAGTCAAAAATCATGCTTTCAAGTTACCTGGTCCAGAATTTAACAGGGACATCTTTTATGCACCCTCTTCCTCATTAAATATTCAATAATTTAATTTATGTAATGATTTTGTTATCAGTGATTACACTGATGAAGTAAACAGTGATTTCATTTGAGCTGTAAATTTGCCATTTAGAGTAATTTTTATATTTAAGTCAAACATTGTCATTCAGCTTGAATAGTGATGGACAATTTAGAGAATATAGAATTGCCTGTGGTTCCAGCTGAGATACAGAAAAATCACCAGGTCTTAACAAAGCCTCCTCTTCCATTATAGGTCAAGTCAGAAAGCCAGGGTTCCTTTATGGAGATGAATTTCATATAGGGATACAGAGTACCAATTTTCTGATCTTTCCAATTCCAATTTATAAATGTGTGCAGAAATTGCCCAAGCTGTCTTGCAGAGTGTCTGAAGAGCTGATGCACAGAGAAGTTTTTTCTACTATGCAGGGATTTTTTTATGTATGAATCTGTCAAAGCCGAAAGAAATTTCAAGAAGATAAGGTTCTTCTGTTTCAAGAATTGCAACCCAGAAGCTTAACTTCTGCAAATATGTGTTCAGAAGTCATACTGCAGGCCACACAGGTTGATTTTAAATACTCTCATTGGTCATTTCTTTTGTGTAAAATGCATTCTTTTAGTAAAACGCTGAGAGATTTAAAGCAGAAGTCCATATAGTTTTTTTTCTTGCACGTTTGTACTGTCTGATGAAAAAATTCCAAAAGTATTTCAAGCTATTCAGGTATTTTCAGCTACCTTTCCCTCATAGTATGCTACTTGGATATAAACTCCTTATTCAAAATAGTGAGCAATAGCTCACAAATCTCTGTGTGATCGCCTAATGGTACATGACAAAACCCACCAACAGTGAAAAGCTGTTATCTACTAGTCAGATTCTACATCTTGCCATCTCAGCTGAATTGTCAGGGTTTGGTGATCCAGAAGAGGGAGCTGCCACATAAATTTCTAGCAGTTTTAGTTAAAGTCTCTAACCCTCCACCACGGATTTTTTTTTTAATTCTTTTTTTTTAATTTTAAGACTGACTCCAGAGGTTTCATGTGATGCTTTTTGGTCACTCAGTTCATAGTTTGCTGATTCCTAAGGATAGCATTAGAGACTTAGTTCTTTATTTTCCTTCAGTTTTTGGTATCAGTTCAGTGTATGTTTTTAAATATTCTGCTTAAACACCATGCTACAATCTTTGGTTGACATGATGAATGCAGTCCCTTTTACTTAATCTGTGGAGTCTTTTTAAACATAGATGTTTCTGACTAGCCCACCATGGATTTTTAACAGGATTTTTTCTGTAGCATGCAGGAAGAACTTTGTGCTGGCTGGCCTTCCTCAGTGCAGCTCCATGTGAGACAGAGGTGGCTTCTGGGTCATTGTAGTGTTTTTTTCTGTGTGAGGAGTGGTTCTTCTGTTACAGTAAGAACATACAGCTGCTATTTTGAAAACAGCAATATATATGTAAAATAGCAAAACCAATGTGCACACTAAAATGTGCTTTCTAGTGTGCTTTCTCTCTTTTTTTTTTTCTTTAGCACTGCAGAGCATTTTATAGTGAGTCAATCTATAATTTGTGGGCTATAAAACTAAAGAACCATGCAGTACTGGGAGAAGGCATTAAAACATGTACTTATTAAAACTTGTACTTATGGTCAGGAAGGAGATCAGACTTCCCAAGCATCCTGAGCCTATTTTCAAGTGCGTGATTTAACCTAGGTTCTGATATTGGTTGGTGGAACCCTCGATTGCTACTTGCTGTAATGATGGATCTTATCAAAGATATTGTACCTTCAGACTCATTGTTAGTCATTTTGTGTTAACAGCTGATGGCAGTGATGTGACTTTGTTTCATGAGGTAACTGGAGTACTGAGTAACAGATGAGACTTTTTTTTCAACTGCATAATGTATTACTTGGGTCTTTTTGTCAGTAAAAGCTTAAGAGGATACTCAGTATGAGGAAGCTTGTATTTGTTTCCCATGAAGAAGAGTGAATACGGCACTGTGTTGATTGTATGTTTGTGGGTGATCACCTTACATATTTTGTGCAAATTTTGAGGTGCTGGAACATGTCCAGAGAAGGACAATGAAGCTGATGAAGGGTCTGCAGCACAAGTCTTGGAGGGTGGCTGAGGGAACAGGGATTGTTTAGCCTGGAGGAGGCTCAGGATGGACCATATTGTTTTCTACAACTACCTGAAAGGAGGTTGTGGAGAGGTGGGGGTTGGTCTCTTCTCCCAAGTAACAGGACAAGCAAAATGGCCTCAAGTTGCACCAGAGGAGTTTTAGATTGGATATTAGGAAAGAATTCTTCACTGAAAGGGTGTTTGGGCATTGGGACAGGCTGCCCAGGGAAGTGGTGGAGTCACCATCCCTGAAGATGTTTGAAGATATGGTAGATTTGTCACTTTGGGATGTGGTTTAATGAACTTGGCAGTGCTGTGTTAATAGTGGGACTGGATGATCTTAAGGGTGTGATTCTCTTTCTGGAGATAAATATAGGATAGTAAAAGTTCTTGCAGTGCTGCTGAAGGGTGAAAATGAAGCATTTCATTTGTTATCGACATTGAATACTCCTGCATGTGGTAGTATCCCGCTGTTGACTTATTTCATATTTCCAGTTAGTAAATCTATAAATATGACTCCTTCCATAGAAGGTGCCACTGGATTCCATTCATACCTCTGTGTGGTATCATCATGTGGCCTTCAGACTACGTATGCAAGCTGCTCTGTTAGACAATTTAGACATTACATTATGAAGTTGTGCATAACATTCTCATATCTGAATGTCCTAGCATGAAGAACTCTGTGGCACTTTTTTAGTTATTTTGTAAAATACTTCTGAAATTTCTTTATTTTTTACATGCTCACAAATGTATACACATACACTTTTTTGTTATGTCTATGCAAGATTCATATAAAAATCAAAAGAAAGTTATATGAGATCAGTATAGATGTGTTTGAATTTTCCTCTAGGAGGCTTCAGAATAAGTACATAAATAAATACTGGTTTTTTAGATACATAATATTTTGCACATGGCTATTGTAATTGAAATGTGTAATATTTAGGAATATTTGCACGCTCTAAAAACTGATGACCTATTTGTAAGTTTTTAAGTCTTCCATCAAATACAGTTTCCTTTCAGAATGCATACATTCCCCAGATGTTCTGGTTATGTTTATTTGCAAGCACATTTTATAGCAGCTCATGTCACAGTGAATAGAGTTGACAGTTGGGCTGATTGCAGGAATATGCAAAATGTTAACCTCATAAATCTTTCTCCACCCATTGTATTATGTAATTTTTACAAAATATGCAGAAGTGTGGTGCAAGAGATAGTTCCTTTAGTTTAGTTGGAACCATTTTGGTATTGCAGTTAATGCTGGTGTATTCAATTCAGAGACAATTATGTCTAGACACTAACAGGGGCTGTTGATTTGACATTCTATTCATAGAGAGGGCATGTGTCATTCAAAAGTAAGTTGTAAAACCATTCAGCATGGTTGCATTGTTAGTGATGTGCCTTTCCGCTTCACACAACTACTATAACTAATTACCATATTTAGTAGTCTTGAGATCCTGAAATGAAAATAACGCACAATTTCTTTGGGAGGTACAAATTATATTAATATTCCTTCTCTTTATACCCAGAATAAACTTCTATGTTGTGACTAGACTCAAAGATGCAAAGTAGAAGTGCTATGCTTGCAAGACTTGATGGTTTCTTGTTGAATCTGAGTAAGCTTCATGATCTTTGAAATTTTTAACACAGACTAGTTTTCATCAATATATGGTTTTGTTTGTCAGATAACTCTTATTTTTGAAGCTTCTCGGATAAGTTCTTGTGTTAACATTGTAAACTCTGCTTTAAATTGATTGTTTATTGTGGAAATATCCCATGCTTCAGATTTCATTTATTTGCAAGAAGCGCTAACTTGGAGTCCTTTGTAATGGTATACAAAGTAGATATAATAAATTTAAAGTAAGAATAATTCTTATTTTTCATGCATTATGTTTTAAATTGTGGGTCTTTTTCCCTTGAGATTTTTCATGTAGTCTTTTTTTCCTTAATCTTGGCAGGCTGTTACATTCAGTGTGTGCTGTTTCCTCTGTTCTGAACTAGGGCATCACATCAACCATATTTCACTTTGATTGCTTTTTTTTGATTGAGTTTTTTTCTCCCCAAGAACACTTGCCCTAGTGGAATGTCCACCTTCCCTGAGTGAAAGCTAAAGAGACCTTGAGAGTCTGCTGAGTGCATTGAGAGTGTAGCTGTGCACCAGTCTTTCTTCAGAAAGGTACCACCATGCCTCAGCATCTGTGACTTTATGTTGCTTTTTGATTTCTCCCTCTCCTCATGCTCCTCCACATTAATCAAAAATCTTCCTTAAAACGTGATACCCGCGTTGACTTCTGGAAGTAGCAACAGTGCTTTGGAATTTATTTCAATTTAAGAATATTGCAATATTAACTTGGTATTTCTGATTTCTAATCTGATGATTTTAGAGGCATAATTGTTCAATCATAATTCCAAAAATGCAGAGAGGTTTGTTGAAGGACTTGATTCCCCTTTTCTTGATGATGTCAAATCATAAAATGTATCCATGGGGAACCAGTAAATAGAATATTTTGTGTCAAGAAGACAGACCTCAAAGTTCAAGCTTCTTGATTCTACTGTGAGACAAATCACCTCTGCTAGAGAACATATCTAGTAACAGTAAGAAGATCGCTGTCCCTCTCTCTCTCCCCTATGCTGAGGTGAGTCTCTAGAGCAGCTTGTGACCTGTATTGCACGTCAAATGTCAGACCTCTGTCATTGCTTTCTTTTGCTGCAAGTTCAGAAAGTTCCCAGAGCAATGTCTGTGCTGACTGGGGCTGGGCAATACTGACCTGGGCAATACTGGCCCCCTCACAGTTGCAAAGATCACTCACTTCCAAAGAAGCTCCAAAGCATCTGACAAATGTGTGCTTATGTCCCTCTCTCTCTGTACATACATACATACATATATATATATA
>VWZW01000878.1:742670-975968 GCA_013397115.1 Edolisoma coerulescens | reverse complement strand
TATATATATATATACACACACATATGTATCATCTCATCAAACGGTTGGAAGAAAGCATGTATTCAAATCCTGTGGTTAAAAAGCAGAACAAATAAAGGAGGACTGCAAACCCCAAACTTTTAGTGACATCATCACATGTTACTGTTTCTATAGGTACCCTGCCACATTTGACTCACAGGTTTTATGTGTCTCTGGTTTACTTCTTGTGTATGCAGAGTGACAGTGATTGGAGCTCTGTACTTCAGACATGGAGCTGTGTTGTTTCTTTGGTAAGAATACTTAAGTATCTAACCATTCACGTAGATTCCTTTACGTGGAGAAAACCAGCAAATGCTTGCCTATGTAAATGTAACATTTGAGTTCAGATGAGAGCGCAAGTCAAGAAATTCAAAGATATAGTTCCCACAGCAACCATAATTCAACCTCGTTGCTGTGAAAGCACAAAAGCTCGCACCAAATACCATGCAGAATACTGCATGTATGCAAGTGTATGAGACACAGTTGCTAGGAGAGCCATAAATTTTAATTTCTGGAGGTATTTACATTCACATTTTATATCTTTTAGTATTAGAATCTGTATTTTATTGAAACAGCGCAGAAATGAAAAAATGGAAAAGAGGCCATTTGGATTAGTGTATCTTTGCTTTCTTGTAATGTACAATTGATTATATTACTATCTCTGTCTTTCTGTTGACTTTTATTTTTAAGGGAGTAGTATTAAATGTGAAATATAATCTGGTCTTCTTCCTAACCTGATTCTATTTTTTCTGTTTGTTTACCCCTATTACTGAACCTGCAGCTAATGGGGTCTACTTGTTTGCCTACCAAAGATGAATAAACCAGATATTTATCTGCATATAGCCATGCATCTTGTTATTCAGCTTCATCTGCCACTTAAGATTCCATTATAAAATATCTCAAAGCATATGGAATATATTTCTTTTCAACATCTCATTGGATACTTTTGGTTTCTTTGTTTGCCAGCTAAGTCTGCTGATTTGGTCATCTTAGATGCATTTAGTTATTATCACAGTTAGTGAAGAGGTGGAAGTGTCCTTGTTTTGAATTTATATTTTTTATTTAGAAAAATGTAAATATTTCAATTAATAGGCACAGAAAATTTTTGTAAATAATATCTACAGGATTTCCAGAAGTTGGTTGGCTAAAATATATGATGTTTCTTAGCCTTTCAGATGTGGCCAGTGGAGAGAGAGACCATGATGTTTGAAGATTGGTATATTAAGTCCCATTCCCTTGGGTGATTATTATATCTGTAGGCTGGATTCAGTATTCATGATTATTTAAAAAAAAATTCATTCTGACTGTGGCATATGCTAATACCTCATAATTTATTTGGAAAAAAAATCACTGCATAGCTGTATTGCACCAGTCATTTAAAATACAAGAAAAAAGGGAAATGACACAAGATAAGGGTTTCTCTTCAGTAAACTACAAAAAAATTAATTTAGACTTCATCTAGTTTCTACCAGACTGATTTTTCTCAGCCCTCCATCACATCTTAGCCTGCTATATGAGCCTTTTTATGGACAGGCTGGGCAGAGCTGAAAGACTGATTGGATGTGAAAATGTTCTCCTTGGGAAATCTTTGGATCCTGCCCTTCCCAGATTGTTAGGCAATCTGCCCTAGGAAACCTGTTTTGACAGTGCCTGTTATCTCTGCTTGGCAGAGTCCTATAGGGACTGTCACTGCCTACCTCAAAGCCAGGGTTAGGGGAATTCACTCTGCAGCCCACCATCTTCCCAAAGCTTTATTGTTCTGTTTCATTGTGTTCAAAAGCTAGTTAGGAACACATATTACTGCACATGTATCTAAAATAAAGTTGTTAGTGTATGTGAAATACAGGTTTTCTAGTGTAAGAATTTATAACCTGAAATTTGTACTCCATCTGAAAATTAAAACATTCACAGTGGCTCAACAATTTCTTAATAGATAAATGCAGAGAGATTAATTAAATTCTGGCTGCCATCTCGTGAAGAGTTGGTCTAGTCTTTCCACAGCGACTTCACTGTGTCTGAATGCTGTGAAATGAGGAAGGGGACTGGGAATTGTGAATCATGGCAGTTCCTCAAGGAGCAGGTAGTGTCCTGGTGTTTGAGTGGAGTCCTGGATAAAACTTGATTCATAAGGCCCTACGTCCTGCTGAAACTGAATACTTTAGATGTAGGTTTTGCACAAGAACTGTGTTGTGGTCATTAAGT
The DNA here is from genome assembly GCA_013397115.1 of Edolisoma coerulescens. Lineage (NCBI taxonomy): Eukaryota > Metazoa > Chordata > Aves > Passeriformes > Campephagidae > Edolisoma > Edolisoma coerulescens. The sequence continues at coordinate 973,748 of VWZW01000878.1, read as the reverse complement.
TTCCATCAACATCCTTATGACATTTCTTTTTCCAGTGTATATAGCTAATATTTTGGGACTTCCTTGAAGTGTGAATAGTTACAAGGATGGTTTTGTTGTCTTCTTTCTGTCCTCTTACATGTAGTGGTTGTGGTTTTAGTATTTAAGTGAAATAAATAGTGGCAAACTTCAGTGGAAACTGAGAATTGCATAGGGATGGTTCAAAATAACTGGAAAACAGCAAAATGTTCCACTTGAAATTGATCTATTTGTAGTAAACAGAAATACATGAATAGACACAGGGTCTAGAAAACACTAAGTTTACATTTGTGTTCATTACAAGTTGATCAATAACTGTTGCTGGATGACTCGATGTAGTTATTTTATACAATTAATCACTGTGCTTACAGGCCCAGGGAAGAGAAGTGTATAGTCAATACTCTCAGGGGTTGCTGGTGATCATGATGAGCTCATTTTGTTTTGAGGTGATGGGGGTCGCAGAAGTGCCTGGTGTTGGGAACAAGGTCATGGTTTCAACACTTACTGCCATCAGAGGAGAAAGTTGGTATAACTCTACTTATACATGTGTTTTTCCTCCAGCATGTAACTTCCTCTGTGTGCATGTGTCCCCAGAGATGTGGATTTCCTAATGGAACATAGGACTTTGATGAAAGTGGATGGCCATGTCACCTTGCAGTTCTCAACGGAGAAGAAAATTTCCTTGGTGGGATTAAAACCATCTGCTTTCATCATGGGCTGTTAGGTATGAGATAGGATTTGACTTTAATATGTTAGTCCCTGTTAGTAGATGGAGGGTTGGTATGTAGAATAAACTGTCTCATATGTTAACGATTTTTCTTTCTCTTCATTTGAAAATAGGTATTTTTGTCAATTACGATGAGCTGGAAAGAATTAATTTAAAAAAATCAGTTTAATTTTTAAGGAGTTTTCAGTATTTTACATTTATTTGCAAACATTTCTTTTGATGTCCTGTCAAAATTACCACAAAGATGTTTGAATTATATTTGTTAACTGTGATAGAAGTTTTGTAGAGGAGTTGATTGTGCTCTGTTATTGAAGGCAATACAGTTCCTTTTGCAGGATTGTAGCTCCTAACCATTGAGGCTAACAATTTTTTTTTTCCCCTGGATTGGCTTCAGGCTGATTTTTCACAGAAAATTCTAGTTAAGACTGCCAACTTGGCTTTGACCATAAGCCTCACAAGAAAATGCCTAGTACTCTTTTGCCCATTAAAAAAAGAATTCCATCAACCTTTCCTTGAAAAGCTCTCGTACTTGCATGCCTTGAAGGAGGAACTTCAATTTGACAAGGTGAATGTAATCAATTTGACTATTTTTAAGAGTGTCTTTGACTATCCCTGTGAATACCCACTCTTCTTTGACCGATTTATCAACCTCTGAAAAATGATTGTTTAAATAATCTCATGTGAGTGTTGGTAGAAGTGGGCAGATAGACTTTTTTTCCCCCCTTTTCTGTCAGCTCAGCATACAGGGAATGTTCCCTGATGCAGAGCTGAATTGACTTTTCTCTAACTGCAATTCTGATCTGAGTGGAATCAGAGATGTTTTTTGGTATTGAAGCCTTAAAACTTTCTGTTCTCTTCTTTGAATTTCATTCTCTCTGCTGGAAGTGGGCAGAGTAGAGGAAGAATCACTGTTTGATTTGACATGGAGCAGGTACTCGCTGTCAGGAGTACTTTGGAGAAGGATGCTGGGGTAAAAGGAATGGACTGGCACTGTGGAGCTCAGGTGTACAGGAAATCAGGACTCTGAGTGTGTGGAATTCACTGGTAGTACTTGGTCATCACGGTTACATGCTGAAGCTGCCTGAACAGAGACTGGGAATGAGGTGAAAACAAGGGAAGAGGCATTACTAGGAGGGGAGGAGAGATGTGGAGTTGAGTCTCCTGCAGAGCCTGCAGAGTAACACAGCGTATCTGAGAACTTCACTTCTGGTGCTAGAAGCCTGCATGGCATCATTGCTGGCATTGGGAGTGAAACAGTACTCCAGCAAGTAAGGTCTTGGTATGTACTTTTGGACCAGCTCTTCATTAAAAGCACAGACTGGTAAGTTTCTGTAGCTAGCAGTGACCTACTTGGTTCAAGAAACAGGAAATTTTCCAGTAGACCTTATGATTGCAAAGTTAGAGATCTATGAAGGTATTAGGTTTCCTGTCATCTAATGGAATGTGTTTCCTTTTTTTAATAATCTGGAAATTGTTTTACCTTTGAAAACCTTCTCAGGAACACTTCAGAACTGCCCTATCAAGCATGCAATTGCCTGTGCAGCCTAATTTAAATGCCTGCCGGGTACGCATTGTAGTGTAATAATTATATTATGATGCTGGTTTAATTTTCACTTGGTTGAGCAGATGAATCAGAGTAGTGACATGCAGAAGACTGTTCTATAAGCCCTGTCTGATCTATTGCAAAAACTGGAAGGTATGTTGTTAGCATTTTGGAGAGCTGGAATCTTTCCCTGTAGCGAGGTTTCTGTGTAAGGTGAGAAGCAGTGCACTTTAAAATGTGTTGTCCCTGATCATGTGTTTTTAGTTTTTAGATATCTAGGTTGGGATGCTGGGTTGCTGAGTAGGCACTTTTACACTCTCAGTGGAAATCCTGTACAGAAAGGTATAAACTACAGAAAATGTAAGGGATTGGGCCACATAATGAGTAGTATGGAGAAAACAAGACAACTGCAGGTATGACATTAAGTGAGCTATATCCTTTTTGTATGTTGAATAAAGTAAGGTTAAAAGTTTGATGATCCCAGCACGTAGCAGTCATCGAGTTACATACATACTGCAGTTTTTCATTTCTGGTTATTTGCATTTGCACTGCTGGCAAATAACTTCTTGAGAATTGTGTGAGGGAGAAAGAGAGACTTTACGTAACTACAGAAATAAAAAGTAGTTTGGGATGAAAATGGCTCGCATTGTAGAAATATTTAGCATGAAAAAGAGTACATTAAGGAAATAAGTTGAAGTAATTACAATATCTTCTCACATAGTCTCTTGCTAATTAAAAAAAAAAACTGTTTTAGCATCTTAACTTTTTTTCCAATTGCCTTTAGCTGCTTCAAGGATCTCTACAAATGCAGAGAAACAACTGTGTGAACATAGAAGATGAAAATGAAAGGCACTGGAGATTTTGAATAAATACTTACAAATTGCTATAAAAGACAAAAGTAAATGAAAGGATATAATTTTCACATGTTTCAAATGTAATTATGTTGTGTTATAATTTTATGGGGTATTAACCTTATAGTAATAGTTGTGAAAAATAAAGTCAAATTCAGAAACCATGTTTCAATAGTAGACTATATTTAATTTTATATATATATATGTAAAAACGATATATAATATTTAAAGTTTAGAAAATAAAATTTGTGAAAGTTTAGCTACTGTGATGATCTTGTGGCTTTGGAGTTCTAACTGACTGGAAAATGGAAACAATGTGAGCAATGAATCTTTGGATTTAGATGAGAAATAAAAGCTTGTTACTGCATTCAGGAGGTTGGCATACCTTCCTTTGTATTCCTAGCATTAAGTATCACTTTGCAGTAATGATACTTAATACACCCAGGAATGCAAGTGAAGGATCTGAAAACTAAGTTGAAGCATATCAGATTGACTAATACATTACTTTCCTATTGTGTTTTTTCAGTTGTTTAATTTGCAAAATTCAGAAAATCTCATCAAGTATCTCTATCATTGTTACAAAGTCACAAGGTTCTACTCTAATTGTCTGAAGGTGATAATAATTAATATTTAAAAATACAGTTACTTTGCTCTTTGTAAAAAAAGAAGAAAATTGTTAAAAAATGCATTCTATCCTGATGGGACTCAATTTAGAACCTGCTGAATGCTACAGTAGAACTTTCATTGACTTCAGTCGGAGCAGAAATCTGGCGTTTCATATCAATTTTTGCTGACAAGGTGATAGCTGTTTTTCTACAGGGAACAGTTGTAAAGTATTGCTTGAAACTATGAAGTTGTAGCTGCTGGCTTTGTTCCCCTCCTTCGGGTGGGATTTGGAGATATAGAACATAGATACCTCTCCTTTCTGAAAATCCGGAAATGTCTGTTAAATCACAGCTTTTCAAATCCTCCCAGAGGAGATTTGCTCAGGATTTTTTTTTTTTTTTAATACATGTAGTAGATGAAAAGTAATAAAATCAGAAGGGTTATTTGTTGTCTTTTTATGGTTGAGTCTGTCATATCATATTTGCAGACTTGTCAGTGGACAGTCAGCACCGCCTGAAGTCTCAGAGGTCAGTGAGTGAACACTGTGGAAGTGCTGTTTGTGCTGCTGATTGTAGAGAGGGGACTTGGGTTGCATTATGATGATTTACGTTATTCAAACGGGAATTCTGATTGCTGCAGCTCAGATGACTACTAACGTGACAGGCATAGCATGGATTTAATTATGAGAGGTGCTGATGGAAAAAGAGCTGGGGTGGCTGGAGTGTGCTACAGCACAAGCAGTTCTGCAGTGCAGGCCATGCTGGCTCGGACAAGCTGCATTGCTGTGCTGGCCCCCTGGGCCCCTCTGGCACCCCATTCTGATGTTGCTCAGCTTATGGGAGAGTTGCTCAGCTTATGGGAGATTGTTTTTCTCATATTGAATGCAGTAATTTGGCTTTTAGCAAAGCGACAATATGTCATGTATAGAAGGAAAATCTGACTGGTAGGTGGCCAGTATGGGCTAAGGTTTAAGGTCTGTGTCCTTGAAATACTGAGGAAATACAGCAACAGATGTGCAGGATTTAAACTGGTTATTATTCCAGTCCTGTAGATGTAAACAGAAAATTAAAATGTCATTTTTACAATGCCTTCATCAGCAAAACGTTTGATCTCCTACAAATACCTTTTGATAGAGCATTTGGGTTTTGTTCACATATGCTGTTAGATTTTTGTATTCCTCAAGGCATTTCTCTTCTGAATTATGTAAATATTTTTTTAGACTCTTACCTTTTTTTGATTTCTCAATCTTCTTCATTCTTCATTTAAGATGGTTGGAACTCTGCCTGTAGCCACTTCTTTTTTCCATGTTGTCATGTAGAGCACTTTATATTTTCTGAATGCCTGAATCTGCTCAACAATCAACATGGTTTCTTTTCTTTATTCCAAGAGCTGTGGAAGTACTTTTTCAATGGTACAAGTCTTAGAGAAGATGGAAACTGCTGACCTAAGGCTTCAATTATTATACATTTTAAGTTACTATAAAAATAGTTAAACTTTTCTTGAAGACGGGATTTCTTGGCAGGAAGATAGGGTGATTAAAAACATATATAATGAATGCAGGTAGCACCTACAAAAATTCATCCAGCTCTGTGAAGTCCTGTCAGTCTTTGGATCTAGTCAGAGACGGAGTTTAGTTCTTATCAGTCGATGATAGCTGTGGCCACTTGAGGTGGGCTTTGTGCACATGGACCTGCAGAGATGCAAAGCAGTTGTGCTAACCCACCACCCAGTCACCTCCAGATGTTCAGTGTGATTCAAATTCCTGATGGAATCATGTGCAGGGGAGTCTAGAGTAATTGTAACTTTAAGGAGCACTATTCTGACATTATTTAAAATATGCCTTTCAGCATGATACTGTGTAAATATACTAGTGTGTATATATACTGTATATAAATATAGTATGTTAAAATATTATATTTTATGCAAAAACACAGGGCTTAAGTCTCCCAACTTTTCTGAGTACACTGGATTTCAAGGGCAATTGTCTACTTTCACTATCGTGGTGTTTTAAATGTCAGGAACAACCTTTAGTAGATTCAAAACAATAACTGATTGTAAAAAGAAATAACACAGCCCTTATTTTACAGCTTTTTCTGTATATACTGTACACCTCCGCACCCATACAGTGTTTTGTTTGTTTAAAGAAGTGGCATTCGCCTTCAGCTTTTCTTGGTTTTACACAGAATAAAAGGAAGTGTTTGCCTTTCATGCTGTTAAGAAGAAGGTGAACCCTTTATTCTTTAGGGAAAACTCTAGCTATGTCTAGCTTGAAGAGTCCTTTAGGTCTGCTTATTTGTTGCGCTCACCGTGCCTTGCCTTGGTGCTGAAATGTCTGACAGAATCATCAGAGATCAGGCAGATGAAGATGTTGACAAAAACCCCAGCCCTTTGTGGATGTGTTCATTTGTTTCCATGTCAAAAACAAAGCAGTTCCTCTCTCAGGGCTATCAGTCTTTATAGCAATATTGTAACTCTGTCTGTAGGCGTAATCCAAGTCTTACAGTAATTTGTGAAATGCTTTTTTGTTGCTTTTTATCATTCCTTTTATACAGCATCGTAATCTTCTGTGGATAAGCACACTACAGAATTTATATTTAATTGTACAGTCTTTTACATTTTTTCTCTTAGTTCTGTCTTCTGTTGCTTGACTAGACATGCAGTATTTTACTGCATTGATTGCAGATTTTCCATAGGGATATTCATGGGGAAAATTCAGAAAATATGCTATAATTGTAGATCAAATGTAGAGTATGAGAAGAATAGAAACGTATTTTGCAGTTTTGGTTTTGTGTAATTTAGATTTCATATATATAATTTAGGAAAACACTGTTAGTCTACCTAGGGGAGATGCATATTAAATTAAAGAGCTGGAAACATTTTACTGAGTGTAATTGCAAATTGTCACTACTTGAAAGTTAATGTTTTTTGTTAGACAAGTTTAAGAAACAGCATGAAATGATAGTAACTCACTGTCGCAGGGAGGTATTCAGTAACTTTCAGGAAAATCAAAATACCCCACACGCTGTTGTTGCCATTCTGTGCTAGAGAAAACACATATTTAGGAAATACCAGTTACTCTGATTCTTCTGTGTAAAGTCTTGCTGACATTTTTAGGGTATGTGCAGCGAGTGACCTTTGATAAATTAGACTATAGCTGGACTATTTTGATGAAAGCTGGTGTGTAATTGACCTATTTGATCTCTAATATTAAGACAACAGTATGATAGTTTAAAAATAGTTAATATTTGAAATATTTATTCTTTTTGTTTCATTATTTCATTTATGAAAGCTTCTGTTGGCAAATGTTGTCACTTGTTGCTTTGATGTCACAGCATCAAGCACTCAGAGAGACCCTGATGATCAAAAAAGGAAGTAATTTTAACAATTTAGTCTGGCCTGCTTCGTAACATGAACTGTGGATTTCCTCACAGTGATTGCAGCATTAAATGAATAATTTTTTACAGAGCTAGGGAATAATTATCTTTTTATGAAGACAGCTTTTAGGTCCCAAACATCTTTATTCTTTCTACTTTGAGTAAGAAATAGGGATCTTAATTTTATGAGGGGGCCTCTGTGGGGAACAGTAGTCCTCCTGTAAGTTTGAAATTTCATAAGTAAGGATTTTGGTGAGCAAACTGTTGTTGGCTTTATTAGTAATTTGCTTGAGTAAAAATTTAAAGGATTTGGCTCATTTACTTTCAATACCTAGATGTAAGGGCATAATTTTTGGTGTATTAAGATGCTTTTATCCTTTCTTTTTATTCCATGCACATCTGTTCAGTATAATTGCACATCCTGGATGGCTGAGCCTGATTCAACACCTGTTGTTCACATCTTTTACTTGAATTAACAATTTTCCTCCATAAAAGGACAAATCCAGTTTTGTGCTTCATAAATTAAGAATACCACAGAGTTCAAAATCCATTCTTAAAAATTTCTTCTGCTGTGATGCCAACTGGTACAGTGTGTAAATACTGACGGACAGTCCCCATATGCCACACTCTGTTTCTATTTATTGCACACCACATCCTTGTGGACACAGCCTGGCTGCATTATGATTGCCTACTCTTCTTCATCCTGTTTCTCTTTTCTTATGTGCTTGAAAAGTTAAAAATGTAGCTCAAACAACTGTATTGTGATGAAGTTTATTTGAAATGTTGTTCTAGTAAAACCTAATAAAAATGGTTTTTAGTTCCATATGGATTGAGTTGAAATTTGGAACACATGTACAACATAGGTTCACGTTAAAGACTGCAGGAAAATTTCACGTGATTTTTGAATATGTTTGAGGCCAATTTGTGAAATAACCTAGGCTGTAGATCGTGCATGTTTATTTGGAAAATCTGTCTGATCTCAGTCAATGGAACATGGAACTATGAATCATCATCTTCCAAAAAAAGCCCAAACAGCCCTGGTGCCTCTGCCAGGTATCTCTGATTATTAGCTGAAACCATCATGTCTTTGCTAGGAAGGCTGTAAAACTCCTTTTCTTGGAGGCTTTTGCTCACAGCCTGAGTGCTTCCACAAGCGAGTACTGATTTACTTTTTTTTTCCCCTTACCAAATGAACATTAAATGAAAGAGAGATTTAATTACTGTGCACTGAAGCCCTTTGCCCTTGCCTTAGAGCAACTTACTGAGGTATGGGGTGATGCTTATTTCATGGAAAATGCCTTTACCAGTCTCATTTCTACTGCAGAAGCCTTCCCCTTCAGGTTCCAATTCCATGCATTATAGTATAAAAATTTTAGAAATGCCACATGGAAGCAACATCTGTCAGGATTTATCAAAGTTTTCCTACTCTAGCTGATATTAGCATTAAGAGAGAACTGTGCTGTTTTCCTCATAGTAACTACTTCAGTGCATTAGGTATTAATCATCAGACTCCTAATTTTTTTTTTTTATTAACTGTTAAAAGGATGTGTACTTAGAGAAGCCCAAGTGTCCTGTCGTGTTTCTATAACTGTTAGTTTTTATTTAGAGCTTACATTTCAGTATTTGAATTTTAGAATTTGAAAATCAGGATTTCTTAAAGTAGTGTTGGTTGTTATTTTCCTGGCCTAATGTATCAGTGCTGTGATAACTGAATCATGTGCTTAAATTAGCTGTTCTAAAACAAGGGAAAAAAAGCCATGTACAATCTGACAGGGCTCATATTGCTATTTCTCAAGTGTGTTAAAAGGAGAAATTATACTAACCTGTTTTTTTTAGTTCAGTCTAGCTACTTTACATTTCTACTCAGAAACCAATGAATAAATCATAAGTATTACATATGTGTTAATCTAACCAGATCCTCAAGGAAGAATGAGTAGAGCAGGTGTTATTTTTACAGCTGTATCTCATGATTTGAGTGCTTTCCATTTAGCTAAGTATTCAAATGCTGTCTTTTTAAATACAGTGCAGGATTTAGACTTGTGATAAATGTATTGATACAATACATCAAACCTTTCTGCTTTTTCTGAAGCCCTAATTTAGCTTTTAAACTAGTTTAAAATTAACTTGTACCATGATCCCTTTGGAGAAAGCATATGTCTTAAAATGTTTTGCAATGCCTAGTTAAGTTGTCAAGTTGAAGCTGTGAGTTATTCTCTCAGAAGAAGTATTAAATAAAAATGTTAGACTCTGGTTTATGTAAAGATCTCCAGTCTAAGGGTGTGGCTTCACTGAATTCTCAAGACCTTTGTTCACTGAGTTGAATCTTCAGTTGTTAAAGAATTGACCTCATAGATGTTAAGGGAAGTCTCAGTTATTCTCCACTAAGTCATGGATAAATTTAGATACATAGAGCACTCTTTGTTTTGCATTAGGAAATGTTTGTGTTGGTCATTTTTTTCACATAAAAAGTAAAGATTTTGGTGTTTTGGCTAGGCTTTTTTTTTGTTTCAGGATTTAGATGGTGAGCTATTTATGAAGGAAAATGAAATCTATGTGTGCCACATATAGTAAGTAAATTTACTATTTTATTCAGATGATTTATGTATAAAATATTGTTATTAATGTTTCGGTTGATATTTATCACAAGTGGAATTTGTTGTAAATTACATATGAAAACTCACTTTCTAGCTGTGTCTGTCCTCTCATAGATACTACTTTTCTGGAAGTACATTCAAAGTTTTAAAGGAACCATCAGTAACTCTTCATGGTAGAGATAAAATGCTCCTGCGTGTTTGAACAAAAAAGAATAGGTTTAGAAACAATTATGGAAAACTAAAAATTTTTTATCAAGTCAAAAGAAAGAAAGAATCCATTATCACAGCAATGAAGTGGCCTAACATAGTAGGACATGAGAGATTTCTGATTCAATTTGGCAGCTGGTGGCATTATGGTTATAATTCTATTAATAGTCAAAGAAAGGCTGGTAGCTATAAATAAAATCTAACTTGCTAGCAAATATTTTACTGAAGTACAAGTGTTCTTTTTAATGTGTTTATTTGGTATTCTTCTGTTCAATTGTATATGTAATTTAAATATAAGCAGTAATTCTTCATTCTGCAGGAACTCTTCATGTAATCAAAATGAAACATTGTCATGATTGCTTTTGAAAGATGAAGATTTAGAACTAGGAAGGAGGGAAAAGGCCCTAACATTTCTTGTGGCTTCTAATATTCAAACAGGTAGCACAATACTTTGCTCCTATGCAAGTACCCTTTACACCCAGTTGGGTAGTGACTGTGTAACACCTTAGCAGCGAAGGGAGGAGATGTAGCTGATTTCAGAGGATTGGTACTGCACTCTGAACATCTTTAGAGGATATTTCTGTGCTGGGCCCATTAGTCCCAGGAAGAACTTCAGTGCTGATAAGCTTCTGTCTGTGACTCTTGCAGTGTAACACCATAAAATCAGCTTTGTTGGCTGCAAATGCTGTGCTCCTTCTGTTTCAGTGGGCTGGGGGAAGCTGGCACTGTCAGCTGGGCTGTCAGTGAAGGGGATGATCTCACTGTGATCTTCCCTTTGCTCTTCTGTCTCAGACTGTGCACACAACAAAGTCCCCTCATATCCTGGCCTTCTGTAAGTGTTTGTTAAGGATAGACATTCACATTGCTGGAAGTCCTAGATTTTTTAAATTAGTTGTGGAAAAAATCCTGTTATCTTGCATAGCTTTGTGTAGCTCTGCTTCAATTCTTTGGAGTGGTGATGTTTCTGTGCCCTTCAGTGACCATGGAGCTCTTGGCTGCTTCTGGGCTGCTCACTTTGAGCCACTGTACTGAAAGCCTCATGGCTTTTGAGCATCAAAACGTGTGAAGGATAATTCAATGGATGAGAAAAACAAAGCTTGTTGAAAATATGCTGTAAGTTGTTTGTCCATGTGTCTGAGTTGGTCCCTGATTAGATCTCTGGGGTTATGAAGCCTTCTTCCACCTCGAGGCTCTGAACTGAGATACCACCTTAGAAGGTTTCTGCATCAGCTCTGGCCTCTGTCATGTGAATCAGTCCTTGTTGCTTTTACTCAGGTGCTCTAAAGCTGTGTGGCTGTACTGGGGAGCTGGGTTAGGACAAGAGGATGAGACTCCTCTATTCTCATTTTGCCTCTGATTTGTATCTATGCTTTGGTCAGAACTATGTTTTGCTGCAGCCATTCTTAAAAGCTGTATATTTGGTGACTTTTGCACTTTTATAATTTCATGGGGAATTAAAGTGTAATGACATGTAAATTTTTTTAAAGCTCTTGAAAGACCTGTCTCTGTCTTTTTGGCACCAAAGTTCAAAAATGTAAAAAAAATATCCCACATTAAAAATGGTATCCCTTAGAGTACTAAATCATCAGACATTACTGTTCTCTTGGTGTGATTGCAGGATGTGATTTTCATTATTCCACAATATGCCTTGGCAGTTCACAGTGTTTGCTGTACCACTGCATTCACAGTGTTACACGGTGAAGTCCAGAGGAACCTGGGACCTTAATGGTCTGCCTGATGAATGCTGAGATTCACAGAGGTTCACTAGAACGAGGTTTTGCAAGCAAGACTTGGTTTGTGGGTCATGGGGGGTTGATTCCCTCTTTTTTTTTACTCTGAGGGGAAAAGGGTCCATTTTAAACCAGTTTGAATGTAGGTTTCTGTAGGACTGTTTTTCACAGCTGCCTCAGAGTTTGTATAATGTTCGTAGAAGCAGAAATCTCATCTTTATTTGGATATTGAGTTATTTTGGCTATTTGGAAACATGTTTTCACTATCGTCTGTGTTTATGTGATTTATTCACAGATCTAATTATGTATGTTTGCTTGCTTTTATTTATTTAGTCCAATGCAAGATTCTAAATATATATACTTCTTTAAGAAACAGAAAAGATAGCAATGACAGTGTTAAAACTTTATCCAGCTTAGTAACTTAGAAAAATACAAAGTAGTGGGAAATATCAAATAAAACTCTAAATCCAAGTGGAAAATAAGTTTCATCTCCAAAATAGTTTCTTCTTTACAGAATTAAATTCTGAGCTATAGCAGATATATATTTTGCCTTGAAGGTAAATAAAAAAATACTATATAATCATTTAGGTTAGAAAAGAGCCTTAAGATCATAGAGTCCCACTGTTAACACTGCCAAGTCCACCACTAAACCATGTCCTAAAGCACCACATCTATTCATCTTTTAAATACATCTAGGGATCGTGACTCAACCACTTCCCTGGGCAGCCTGTTCCAGTCCTTGACAACTCTTTTGGTGAAGAAATTTTTGCCAATATAATCCAGTATTACTTATTTTCTTACTCCTATGTTCCGCAGTTTATAAAAGAGGTGCAGGAGTTTTTGCATGATTTTGACTGTTTAATTGAGAGTTTATATTTTCTTTATATAGATTTAAATGATTATCAGGAGAATAACAAATCAATACCATGCTCAATAGACAAGGCTTATAATTTCATTAATATTTATAGGTCAACACTGTGCTCAATAAGAAATGCCTTCATAATTGGACTGTAGGAAGATTAAGTAACTAAATAGGAAAGGTTAATTTTAGAAAGTAACTGTCAAGCTAAAGGAACAGTGTTGTCAGCTGTGGTGCTCGCCATTCTGTTGAAGATTGTGTGAAACAACTGTTGCAGGACTGTTTTGGGGGAAGGGATGAGGCCTCTTCTGGGGTTCAGTTTAGGTGAGAAGAGAGACAAGTAAGTATATTGTAGATAAGTTCTTATACATGTGATATCTTGGCAACCATGAGGATTTAAAAAGATAATTTTAGCTATCACAAACTCCCTGTTTTCGGTAGCATGAGAATGTTTTATGATTTCTCACTTAAAAAAGAAAAGAGGAAAAAAAATTATTATTATTCCCTCTAAACACAATAAAAGTACCTTTTATTCTTAAAACATTTTTGCTTGTTTTTCCTTACGTAAAGAATACTTTTATTTTCCAGTCACAGACAACTGCCTAAGCATTAAAAACACTTTTCTCCTGAAACATTGCTTACCCAGGGGAGAGAGTAAGAGAGCAAACATCACCTGACATGACAAAGGATCTAGAAACACACTATAGGGAGGTGTTTCAGATGCTTTGGTGGGGAGGGTAGAAGATGACCTCTATAGCTTAAAGGAACAGTGCTTTCCACCTTGTTCCCCCAGTTCTCTCTAGCTGGCTTGATTGTCCTTCACAGCACTGATACAGGGCAGTAGCAGTTCAACAGGATAAAATTATCAGCACTTATGAGTGATTAAAGCTTACTGGAAATGTGTCTTCAGTTTTGTCTTGATTTATGAGACAGTCTGGGTTTCTCTGGTTGTAATTTGCAGAGAATAACAAACTCAAAACTGTTACAAAATGACCTGCTCACGCTCAATACACAGCTGTAATTGGAAAAAGTAAATTACATTTCAAATCCCCCAAGAATATTTCTTTAAAGGATATATATAGCTTCAAGTATGCAGAGTCATTCATTATAAGACAAACACTGTGATTACAAGATAAATCCTTCATTGCACTTAAGTTCTGCAGTATTTTTGGTTATTTGACTTTATGGTTTAGTCCCAGGAATGGTAGTTTAAAGGGATGTTCACATTACATGTTCCAGCCTCCCACATGTAGTGTGCTGCTATGTGCAGAAGCTTTTTGTATAAAGATGGGGACAAAAAAAGATATTGAGTCTTTCTCTTGTCGTCTGTCACTGCGTTCTCTCCCCCATCTGTCACCCACACGTTTTCTGAACTTCCTTTTACAGCTGTCACGCTCATGGCTTCCCTACGTCCCTGAAAGCTCCCTTCCTAGACTTGTCTTCAGGTGAGCTCTGGCCTCCCTTGTTTTGTGCCCAAGTTTCTGAACAGTGATTTTGTACTCCTTCTTTTTTCCTGTCCTGGTTTTCATCTTCCTTTTTCTTTTTAAATTTTAGCTCATCAAAAAGCTTCTTCCTAAGCTAAGTGGGCATACTGCTGGAACTCCCAGCCTTTCCACAGGGCCTTCCTCCTGCCTGAATGCTCAAAACCCAGGCTCTCCCTGTGCCTCTTCTTTTGAGATTTTACCCAGATGTTTCCTTGAATAAACCTCAATCTGCAGTTCTAAAATCCCTCCTCACTCTGCTGCTTAACTTTCTGGTTTTTTTCCATGTCCTCAAGCCAGTCATCTTGAGGTCACTGCAACCCAGGCCTCTGGACAAGGTTCACCAACCAGTTTATCCCTATTTGTAAGTGGCAGCTTACACAGCATTGCTGCTAGTGAGCCCCTTCAGTATTTGTGTTAGGAAATTGTCACCAGTGCAGTGCCACAATCTGCATTGCCAGCCTAGTGCTGTGTTGTCCTCTCAGCAAATGTCTATGTGGTTAAAACCCCTCCACTTGCTTGGTCAGGAAGTCTGTAGGACATCCCCACCCACAGCAGTAAAAGATTTTTCTCTCTTGCCTCAGGGTCTTGCTCTCTATTTCCTAAAAAACCCCAACCCCAAAGCAGTGGCTTTAGCGTGCCTGTGTGCAACTGTGTTCTTTCTGGTCCAAATTAGGTAGGTTCTGCCTCTCCCAGCAGTGGTTCCTCTCCTCAGAAAAGATGCTGTGATTTAGGAAACCAACTCCTTGCTCATGACACCACCTCTGAACACTGCAGATGACCCATGAGTGTATTTGCTGCTACTTGTGTCCCTTCTCTGGTAAGGATTTGTTAAATGTAAAACAGCATGGGGACATCAAAGATTTGGCCACATGGTGCAGGACTGTGACCTGCAGGGAGAGCCGACTCCTGTAGGAGAAGAGAGCCATTTTGGCCTGCTTTGGCTTTGTTTTCATTTTCCTTGGTTGTGCTGTTTTGAGCAGAGTGCTCTGTACTGCTTTGTTTGTCTCTGCAGAGCATTGTGTTGTGAGTAGAATATTCCTTCAATCTGATCTTCTGCATAGTGGAGACCAGTTTGTCTGTATACATTTTCCATCTGATTTCCTTCTCTGGGCTTGGCCTGTGGAACCAGTCTCAGTCTCTTTTGGTCTGTTTTACAGTTATGATTATCATCTGGCTGTGTTTTCCAGGAAATTACTAGTTTTTTTCTTAGGACTGCTGACGGGTTGGAGCTGCCAGGCTGTAGCATACAGAGACTGCATGTTTCCCAGTTGGAACTGGAGAAACCTATTTCCATTAAAAGCTTTACTCAGCAGTAGTGACTGGACTGCACTATCATTCTAATGAGCTTAGAGGATAAATTTGTGAAGAATTTACAGTGCTGCTTCTGTGTGGTGCCTAGCACACAAGTCTCTGGTCTGTCACACGAATCTCCGGGTGCTAGTAAAGTACCAGTGCTAAAAGTCACCATTACACAGGACAGATTTCAGGTGTTTCAGCTTTTCCTTTACTCATTGGAGTTCTCAACAGTGTCCTTCAGGCCTCTTGAAACCTTTCAGAACCTCCCCTGTGTAAGACAGTGTAGGTTTTACAATTCAAGGATGGCTTTTGGATTGAGATCTAAAGATGTTTCCCTGATTATGAATTGAAAGTTCAACCTGCTTCTTTATTTTATAACAACATGCAATCCTGTAAACTTATTTGATTGCTTGGCAATATGTAGATTCAGCCTGCACTGTTACAAAGATTAAAAAACCTGTAAAAATAAGATGATGTTCAAATTACCCTTATCTGCCTGAAACCTTTTCCCTCACAGATGGGAAAAGATCATAAATTCTACTGTTGAAGTTGCTTGCATAATTTTTTATTGTCTGTATGAAAAGCTTTTTGGAACTACTTGCAAGGCAATACATTGAGTTGTAATACTTACAGGACTAGCAGCTGATAGTGTCATGACTTTGAAGATGAAGATAGCAAAATGGTATTTTAAAATAAAGGAATTTTTATTTATTTATATGAAAATAAAGTGGTTTGCACCATTTCTGGATGGAAGAAGTTGACATAGAACTTTAAAAATGTGGGATGATGTTTTAGCAGACATATTTGGTTTCAAGAACTAGCCTGACTGAATAAGACAAGATCAGCCACAGCACCTTAAAATGACCAAAAAAACCCCAAATAAAATCTTTAAATCACTATAGATAGGGAAGAATTTTAGGTTTGGAAACTAAAATGACTGTTACTCATTTTTATATGTGATGATAAGGCATAAAATAAGAAAAATGAGGGACTCTCTATCAAATACTTCAGTAGAACCGGGTGATTACGCTGACACAGAGATGAGTCTAAACATAGCTAATCTGTGACTGTTTTAAACAACAAAAGTATTTTGTAATTGAAAAGTGAATGATGGATGGTTTGTTTCTTCAAGTAACTGGGTGATGGAAAAGCAACCTGTTAGAAAGATTAAATGTAAGAGCAATGTAAAGACACTGGAAGATGAAGGGACACAGTAACCTGCCGTCCTGCCTAATTTAGTTTACTTGGCCAGGAATTGTGTGGTGTGTTCAGGAGGTCAGGCCCAGTCACCTGGAGGGCTTGGTTATGAATCTTGGAATCTGTGAAACTCATCAGTCTTTATCTTTCTTCCACTGATCTTTACAGAATCAGAAGAATAACAGCCATGGTTAGCCACATTTTCCAGTGTCTTTTTGGAAGGTCCTGAATGGATTCCTTCCATGTGTATACCTGTTACAGATGTTAGACACATATAGTCCAGTTAGTTTTAGACTCCTCTTGCCCAAGATTTTTAAACCTATAATTAGAATTTTTATTTTTTTCTGAGGGTTTCATTTTGAATCTCTGGAAAAAAACCAAAACAAAATGTGAGTGTTGCTGTGAATGAGCTACAATGCCTGGCTGAAAACACTGAATTCAGAGCTCAGGCAAATGCTGACTAGCTACTATATTGCTTATTAGAAAGCTTGGTGTTTTCAGAAGTTTTAAAACACAAAACTAAGATGAGTAAGGCAGTATTGCATAGAAAGCTTCAATTAAAAGGAAATCACCAGTTATTCATAGATATCTTCCTTTTTTGCTTGATAAGGGGTCATGCAAGGTGTGTTTTCTGGGGACATAATAGACCACTCTGTTTTTCAGCAGTGAAGTTTTTGCCAATTACCCTATCTGTAACCTTCCTTTTATTATGGAAAATTAATTAGAAGGTTCTGGAGGAAATGGGGACTAACTGGGGTCTTTATTTTTTATGGCCTATTTAGCTTTGAAAGCACAAATTAAAGTATTCTTCTAATATTTATAATGAAATCTGTCCTCTCATTCTCCTGTTTTGGTGATTACAAAACAAAAGCCCAGACTGCAAGGCTTCAGGCTGTATAATGAAACAAACAGCAGCTATGTCTCTACTGTGCCAGCTGAAAAGCATGAAGAATTTAACCAAGGCAACATGAGATGTACTGAGTCAGAAAAAGTCTTTTTAAAACAAAAATGTTGGTGTGCAACATGTTTGAAAGCTGGGAGCAATATAAAACGGTGAGAGCTAATATTACAGGATCTGGCCTCATCTATAGTTTTGAGTGGAGATATAATCAGAAAAACAAAATAATCTAATGTGATTCAGGCTGATCTTGCAAGGAATACAGATGTTAAGTATTCTGAAGTTATTTTAAGTAACTAGAATGACATTAATTTTCATCCTTTTAGTTCAGATGCAGTTGTTTTTGTACAAAGAAGTTCACACAACCATTAGCAACACAGTTTCAGTCCTACTGCCCTGCACAGGTAGGAAGTCTGTCTCTCTGTTGTCATCTGACACGGCACCTCCCTCACAGCTTGAGTCCTTGCTGCGAGGTGGCGTATCACAGATTGATAACCACAGACCAGATGGAGCACAGGATGCCTGGGCAGTTATTTCATGAGGCAATCAGAAATTATGACTTTATAATCTTCCCTCTTGCTGTTTTGGAGAGAAGCCATGTTTGCTGCTTTTACTGTAAGCATTAGCAGAGTCATTTATGCCATCAGCTGTAAGGAGTGGTGCTGGTGGGAGAGGGGCAAGTAGTGAGATTGCTAAAGCCAAGCCTAAACCTGAAGAGCTGAGCTTACTGATTGGAAATAAATGTTGATTATTCAGCCTGTGCGTTGACATATGAATGTCTAATGGTGTGTTGAGGCTGATGAGGACAGAACCATTCCCTGCTCTGTATTTATTTTACCAACACTGGCAGACAAACTGAAACAGGAGCTCTTGTTTCATGTGCTGTTCTTCTTTGCAGAGGTTGTGGACAGGGAGCATTAAAGGAAATTGGGGTTTTTCTGCAGAAACATTTTGTTGCTGTTACTCATTTTTAAATGAACTTAACTCAGCTTCAGTTTCAGCCTTCAAATTAAGAAGTGATTAATTTTATTCTAATTGTGACATTTTTACACTTGTAGAACCAAGCTGCAGTGTTTTCATTTGGTCAAATTTATTTCATATTTTCTTTATCTGTGTGAGCTTTTATTTTAAAAGTTTTTTTAGTAAATTGAATCTCTGGAATTATAATTCATGTCCTTTACATCTCCATCATCCTTTTTTTTTTTTCCCATGAGTCTGCCTTTCTTCAGCCATTTCTCTCCTTCCTTTTGCATCTCCCCACAGCTCTTCCTGCTGAAAAGATCAGTACCAAAATGGTTAAAAAAATTAGAGTCAATAGTAAATGTCTGCACAGTACCTGGTACAGAGGAGAGATTTCAGGAAGTATTTGTTAATGAGCTTCAGTTTTGATAAATGGTTAAAATAAAAACATCTCCAAATGTTTATCTTTGTATAAACAACTGTGAAATGATGTAAGTTTTGCAGATACCTTAAAAAAAAAAAGAATTTAAGGCAAAGGTAGTAGTCTGGTGTCTTGCATAACAAAACAGAGCTCTTGTGATTTTGTTTCCACTCTAATAGCAGAGGAGATTTTCATCTTCAGTAGCAGAGTTGAATACCTTCCTGCCTTGTTCACTGCTATTTTAACCACAATTTTTCTATACTGGATAGGAGTTCACCTCAGATAACAGTCTCCAATTAAAGCTTTTTGCAGAAGTTTGCAACTATCCATTGCCATTCTACCTACCTCAACCTGTGGGTTACAGTGGGGGAAATAATTCTGGAGAATGGCTTGACCTGAGAACAGGTTACATTTAATAGGTTGCCCTGAGAAGCTGTGAATTAAAACAGTACCGATTCCCTTAGTTGGTATGACTAGGTATATGGCTATGTCTCTGGAGGTTTGTACAGTTTACATGCCTCATCACTCTGCTTACCCTTTGTCTCTGGCTTTTCTGCTGTTGGTGGGTTGAGATGCCCACTCTTCTGCTGATTTGTGTGTGATGTACAAGCTGGTTCAGGAAAGAGCTGGTCTGAGTTTGTGAATTTTCCAGATTACGTAACAGTTGTCAGCTCTCAAATACTGTTGGTTTTCAACAGTCAGGTCCAGATCTAGATGTGAATGCCTCCATATTTCTTTACGAATACTTGTGCTGCTTTCCTTTATTTATAGCTGTTTTAATTTTTCATTTGTATTCCTGCCTCCTTTATTATTTTTTAACTTTTACAATTAATTCAAAATAAAGTGTGGTCCAAGACAGTAAGTTTTCCAAGTGGAGATTCTTCTTTACCAAGTTTTTCTATTCTAAAGTTTTAGAGGCCTACATTTTCAGACTTTAATTTGATGGTTGTTTTCTGAAAGTATTCAGAATTTGGTTTCAAATAGCACAGCAGGTAATTCCTCTGTTGGAAGAAGAGGTCTCATGTTGGCCTTTTGTATGTGCTAAAATGCAAGAATTGAAAATGTATTTATATTTCTCCACTGTATTAGACAAAAGCTTCTTAATAATGTGGTATACCTTCAAAGATTAATCACCCAATAAATTTTCTCTATTGTTTTGATACATTGCACTGATCGAAATCCAGGATTAGTATCGATTGTAAAGTTTTTCCAGGATAATAAACCTGTTCATTTTAATTCTTTGGTCTGTCTATTTTTATCATTACTTTTCTGTGTCTTTTATTATGACTTTTGACTATGATTGGTTTTGGTAAATGCTAATGTTATTTATACTTCAGAAAATGTAAATTCAAACATCAATCTGAACAAGCCTTTGGGCAGTGCCATGGCAAAATGAGAAAAATAATAACAATCAAATAAGCAAAAAGACCAACTGGAGGTTAGGGATGAATATAAAAGCAGTGAGGATTTTTTTTTTTTTTTAATTAAAAGCAAATTCTATATGGATTTGCCTGGAAAGTAAACTTCCTTTAACATGCAGAGATTAATTATTCACTGATTTACTGGTAACTGATTCAGTCTGAATCAGTTCTGAGTTTGAGAGGTGTCTTAGGGCATCAGGAGTTCAGAGCCAGAGAAAGCAGAATTTTAAGGTGCTCTCTATACTGAAGCATAGTGGGGTTTTTTTCCTCATGTAATTAATTCATTAACCTAGTATAGACAATGGGGGTCTTGTGTTTCTTTATTTTTAACTAAGCTATTACCAATGTGTGTGTATGCTTTGACCTTAGTTCTGTGAAAGGAAGGAGGGTGTAGGAAGGGGTACGATCTTACCTTGAGCTCCGAGGTCATGCTGAGCTAAGAATGCAGAGGGAGCTGTGATAAAGAGACAGTACTAGTAAATAAAAGGCACCAGGATTTCTGCTTTGGCCCTAAAGCCAAGAAACATAAAAATTTGCATCTTAATGGCTAAATTCTTTTCCTGTCCAGAGCAAAGTTGCATGATACATCTGAACTACCCCCTGCTATGGTCCTTGGCCTGTGCTGTCCTTGATCCATTCCCAGACACTGTAGGAGAGCACTAGCTGACACAGACAAAAGCTGTTCTGGGAGCTGTTGTAACAGCTTAATGGGACATAAATTGCATGCCAGCACCCAGCCCCATACTCTGTCTCTAGCTTAGCAGTGTAGACAAAGCCACAGTGTCTCCATGGTGCCAGCTTGGCTTGACCCCACACTTTGCTCACTTGATGTGATAATTTAGCTCCTGCACTTCCTTTTGAAGTAGTTCCCTTCAAGACAAAACTCAGGCACAAGAGGGTAGTGTATTCAGGATCTGCTCAGGGCAGTGTAGATGTGAACTGTGCCAAGTTTGGCTGTGCTTGAGCTCTGCCCCAGCAGTACTTGCATCTTTGTATGCCCTAACCTGACCTACTTCCATGCATGTGCCTTTGGCATCATGCTCTGATTCTGGGGTTGTGCAACACAGCTTTCTCATAATTTCAGTCACTTTGAACTGAAAAAAACCAAACCAAACCCAGCAGAACAACAGTCATTGCATCTTGAGGCACCGTATATGGCCCAGGGGAGTTACGAGCCAGGTGCTGTGCAATGTGGACACGAAATGAGCTGATCTAAAGGTGCTCGCTCACAGCAGTGTGGATGGGGACCAGTCAGCTTTAATTGGAGTAGGGGACTAGACTGTCTCCCTTTCTGGTCCACAGGCACAATAGAAGGATGCTGCTGGTCATATCATATTTCTGTATGAGGCAAGCTGTTCTTGTTAATAGCCAGCAGGTGTTCCAAATGCTGCCATTTCTTACCAAAAGTTCTAACATGCTAATATTTAGGCTTGAAAGCCCTAACTGATCTTGCATTTAAAAAGACCTACATTAAACTCTGATATACTCTAATTAGAAAGCATTTCATTTCAAAAAAATGCAACTTCAGATTTTCTATTTTCTGATTAAAATATATGTAAGTCAGGCTATAATTGCTCATGCATAAGTATCCCTATACACTATTAAAAATGCCCTGACACACAACACTTCGTGGAATATTCCTGCCGCAGGGATATCCATAGTTTTCACATGCTCAAGAACAACTGGATACATTCATGGAAGAGAAATCTGGGAGAGACTGACAGAAATCCAAAAGCTGTATTCTGAGGTAGTCCCTGACCTACAGATTGCTGGAGCCCAGGAAAGGTTCTTCTATGCTGCCCCATTCTTTATATTCCTCCTGAGACTGCTGTTCTTGTCAGGATACTGAGATATAGGGAGCTTTGAGCACTTACTGCTGAATTTATGCTCTTATTTGCAGTTCCAAATAATATTTGCTTTTGCAAGTGGTGAATTTTCACTCTTCTTCATGCTCAAATTTATTCAATCTCATTTCTGTAAACAGAACAACAACTGTTTAAAAAAGAAACTGCTGTAAATGAAGATTCTGAATCTGCATCTTGTTGTCATTGTCCTTTACAGAGATGAAAACTTTGTCATACCAACCAGTATTATGTAAGAGAATGGTGGTGCACAAATGTTGCTGCAAAGCATACAAATATTGTACCCTTGTCCCTTAGGGCTGATCTTCTGAAAGACACAAACAGAAGATGACTGTGGAATGAGAATGTAACATATATAATGCATATTAAATAACTAGCACGCATTGGTTGTATTCAGGTGATGATATAGGTATTTTCTTCATTTTGCATGTTTTTTACATAAAACTGTAAGTAAGGAGGTTTTATAATGTTAATTTATATGTTTGATATAATGGCTATTTAAAACAGAGGGTTTGTGTCTGGAGCTGAGTAAGTGAGGAAGGAGGTGGGAGGGGGAATGGGCCAGCACAAGAAGCCAGAGGAATCTGTTTCCATGAGGAACAGAAAGGACAGCCCATGGCTTTCACCATCCCTGTGCTAGCTTTCTACATGATACCAATAATAGCAGCAGTAATTCTGACTTCTAACTGCAGTTGTTCATCAGTTTCACAACCCTTTTGATTTTTTTTACTGACCATCAATTGTGACTACAAGAAAACTGAGAACTGTGGCAAAACTTTGTTCTTTGACTTGTGCCGCGTTGTAAATACGATGAAAAACACTTTGCGCCTTATGGAGCATGTTGTAAATGCAGAAGGAAATGGCATTTGAGTTACACTTGTGGGTTTAAGTGTAAACTACTTTTTCAGCCCCTTACCTTTCTGTTATTGAAATTTTATGAACATAAGTTACTAATTTTCTGCTTAAAAGTCCAAGGCTTGCTGGCATATCACCTTATTTGGTAATGCTACAGTGATGTGAATTACTGGTTTTGTGTTTTTAAACCTGTGGTGAATACCTTTTGCTTTCCTTTTATAGTGGTTATTTGCTTGATGCACAATTGTTTTTGGGGTTGCTAAACTCATCCATTCATAGTGCCTATTGATTTTGAAGAGATGCTTCTGCTCTTTTTCCCCCCGTTTTTGTGACCTAATTGTATCCCTTGAGAATTGCTATGGTAATAACTTCTATTTTCTTTATCTGCTGTGTGTATTAATTTTAGTCTGTACTGATTTTAGCTATAACAAAAAGAACTAGAACAGAAGCAC
This sequence comes from Edolisoma coerulescens, assembly GCA_013397115.1. Taxonomy (NCBI): domain Eukaryota; kingdom Metazoa; phylum Chordata; class Aves; order Passeriformes; family Campephagidae; genus Edolisoma; species Edolisoma coerulescens. Next base: position 950,393 of record VWZW01000878.1, on the reverse strand, counting down.
TGACCTATTTGTATTGTGTTAGATAATACACATTTTCAGTAGAAAGCAAGGTGCATCTTCAAAATGGGTCATGTCCTGAAATCCTGACTAAAGTTTATGTGAAGTTCAGTGTATTTTTAAAAAGAGAAACAAAGGCCTCAGTAACATATTAAAAAAACAATAAAAGTGAGAAATTCACCTAAAACTGCACGGTCAATTTAAAAATTGCATAAAAGTATTTTTAGTCATGACAGTTAATTGAGACTCTGTTCTTTCTGCTTTTTCCCTAAGACAGCATTTCCAAGTAATATCACTAGCTGTTATTTAGTTGATGTGACATGCAAGCCAGCTCCCAAATCTGTGCATGTAGTAAATACTCAGATTTTTCTACAATATGTCTGGTTATTTAACGTGCAATTTTATATATGTAGCTTAAATGCTACTTCAGAATAACATTCTATATAGTGTTTAATATTGATTGTGCTGGTCAGATGAATTCTCCATAATCTTCCAAAAGTGTAGCTGATTTGAAACAAGTGTTTTACAGATAAAATAGTGTGTTCTAAATATACTAAGTTAATTAAAGATGCCATATAAATAGTATTAGTAAGGTCAGTGTCCTGTCTGTCCTTGCCATATTAATTTATGTTTTATCTTTATTTAATATTAAATTCTGTATCTTTTGCCCTTTAAAATGTCTTCATGCAAAGTGTGTTACTGAGATTAATAACTGCAGAGGCTGTTCCCAAGGCTGTGAGTCCTTAGACTCACTGGGAAACCTAGAGGCAATGACTTTCTTAAACTATGGTGCTTGTGTTAAGAAGGGAAAATAACTTTAGTTCCTCTATTTAGCTGTTAACATTTTATAGCTGTGCAACCATGTCATGGTTTTCTCTGGCTTCTTTTTCATTCTTGAAGTTCCCAGGAGGGAACTCTCTAAATCCCTGTTCAAATGTGTTATTGAGTTAATTATAAAATCTAAATTTATCATCATCTTTGCAATGAACACTAGAATACCTAAATACTCTTAGTAAGAAAGAATCAGGTTTCCATTGTTCATTCTAAATTGTCTTTGGAAACTACTAGATACATTCAACTGTTACTTCTGCAACTTTCAACAAAGCTTTAACATCTATTTTATTTTTTTATTTTGTCATTATGGTATACATATATTTATATTCTTATATATTATATAAATTATTATCTATTTTCTTCAATATAGATATTTCGCTAATCACTAGTATCTGGAAATGTATTTGAAAGCTGGGCAGACTCGATTCGAGAGCATCTGCTCATATGGTAAAGCTCAGCTGCTTCTTTAGATAGCTTAATGTCTCCATGGCAAGTATATAAAGATACTTATGAGACCTTTTATTGCATGTTTGTGTTGTCTATTTTTAGCATTATTTTCAAGACTTGTCCCTGTAAGACTCTGTAGAAATACAGTGCAACTCTACTAGAATTTATTTGCTGTCTTTCATCATAAATTGCAATTTGGTGCATAAAAGAATCGAAGAATCACAGAATTAACTAGGTTGGAAAAGACCTTTGAGATCATGGAGTCCAACCTGTGACCTAACACCACCTTGTCACTAAGTGCCACATCCAGTCTTTCCTTAAAAAAAAGAGATCTTGGAAAAAGTTCTCTCATTTATGTACCAGATATTCTCCTTTAGCATGTGTAGCATAGTTGAATTGTGCATAGTTTGTGTTTCAGGGTTTACTGTAGTTTTTGTTTGTTGTTTTTACAGGGACTAAAATTGCAAATTTGACACTTTATAATGTATAAGAATTTTCAAAATGATACTGTCAAAATAAGAAGCTATGCAACTTTTGTAGTTTTATTTGATCTTTCATTCTCTTCTAGGGCTGGGCATGGGCTCAGAAAAACACTTGAATTTTAGAAATGTGGGGTTAGTGCCAAGTGTGCCAAAGTGGATGCTCGTTTGTACAAGAACAAAGCAAGAAGGGCACAATCTTGCACAATCCATGCAAAAGTTCCTATAAAATCAGGCTGCTTCAAGAGTGAGTCCTTTGTGAAATCGGTGGAAGTCCTTGTGAAATTAGTAAAGGGATCAGTCCATGATGTGGAGCCTTGATTTGTTTGTGATTGTGCTGCTTTGTTGTGATCAAGAAAGGATAAAAGCCTGAGTGCAGAATGCTGCAAAATCTGGTGTAAAAAGTAGGACAAAGCACTCATCAGCTTTGTATAATTACAGTTGCTTTATTATAGTACAGTTTGAAAATACATTCATATTCAGAATATTTTATTCTTACTGAAAATTAAAATCAAAATCAAAAGAATTCTTTCTTGACAAAGCAAATAATTAGGGCTATTTCCCATACACCAGAGTGTTTAGAACAAGGTCAGTTCTCATACTAATTAGTTGTGTGTTCAATTACAGTTCACAACATTTAAATGTAGAAGTTTTTTTGAAAGTCTTATCAGATAGGAAATACTCCTCTTCGAACATTACTTCAAAATTTGAACTTGTAACTTTTAAATTGTTTGATCTAGAGACTTTTATGAAGAGTCTGCAGAACTTGACAGAAGCCTACCAGGCAACACAGAGATCAGTGACAGCACTTAGGGTGAAGAAATGACCAAATCAATCACCTTATCCTAGGGACCCTTGGCTTTTGAAGAAGTTGTCTAAGAACTGTTGCTTTGATGTGCTTCACACCAGTGAAGGGTTTCATGCTGTTTTTCCTTATCAGGTATGAAGTGGTTAAATTGTGTGCCCTGAATGAAAACCTAATTTGCACATTATTTTCTATTGGGCACTATTTCCCCCTTTCTATTCTGTAGATGGGCTCTTGAAAGCTGTTTCCTTCGATAAGGCTCCCACCTCAACAAAAGAAAATCCTACTAAGAAGAAAATGGATTGGCCTGTCCCTGGTGTTCTCTTTGGCAGGTGTCAGTGAGAAGCTGCTGGATATGGAGAGAAGTAGAAGAAATACAAGATCTTATGAGGAATAAAATAACTTATGAGAAAAAGATGAATAGCTTACAAAAATGTAGAAATTTCAGAATGTTTTAATACATAACAATATAAAACTCTAAACACCTACATGCCATGCAACATAAAAGTGTGCCAGAAGGCACTGGATATTCTGTGTAACAGTCCTTATCTTCAGAATCCACTGCATGAAGATTATGGGCTGCATGTACAGTTTTGGATCCTCATGCATAGCTTTCAGTGATGTAAAAAAAATACCCTGGAAATAATTGTAGATGCACTTTGCCATTAAAAGGCAGATCCATTGCATTCATTTTCTGTATTATAACAAAGTGTAGCAGTTGGCTGCTAATTATGAATAAAGACATGGCATTCTTTTAACCTTTCTGTCTTCAGGTTTGAGTGTGTATTTTAGGGATTAAGCTGGAAGAGGTTTGGAAGCAAGCCAAGTGTCAGTGGTGTTACTGTTTTAGACTTTATCACAGTATCCAGTCCAAGGAATGGATCTCAGTCTTCTTGCATTTCTGAAACAAATCCAAGTGGTTTTTCAGGCTTTTCCAGTCTACCTTGTCCATTGTTGTATTCCTTTTTTTTTTTTTCATCATACAGCCAATTTCTGACAGAAAACCCTTGTCTCCTGGTTGGCCATATTATCAGAAGCAAGAGATGTCAGAAACTGGTTAGCTTTAGTTTGGGGATTTTTGTGATTTTTTCACATCAGCAGCATACAGTTCATGCCTTGTAAGTTGTATTTGTGAGAAGACATTATTCCCTTATCCTGGAAAGCTGAGAATAATAATCTGAAGTGTGAGGCCTGTGAAAGGTACAATTTAGTATGAGATAATAAAAATCTTAAGATGCTTATAATAAAATGGACTAATCCATAATATCTAAATATTGTTGGAGAATAAAAAACATAGAATCAAAGCCAGACCAAAATTCAATACTGATGTTTCTAAATTCTGAGAAATGCTAATAATTTAAAACAGTAATATATATATGTAAGGGGTACTAGATGACCTTTAAAGATTGTTTTCAACCCAATCTTAAATAATGCTCATTGAGTTTGGGGATTTTTTTCGAAATACAATTTAATTAGCATCTACACTTGCCATTTGATACTGCAAAATTGGTCTCTCTTATTTTGGTACAGAATAAGTAATTAATGATTCATCTGTTCTTATAGCTAGCCAATTTATATTTTATGTTGCCAGCTGGTTTATGATATATTAGAGAGACAGAGAAAGGTATCATGGGTGTACTACATGAAAAATAAAGGTTTTATCTACTGGTATATGGACACAAACTAATCAGAAAGTGGAATTATGACCTTGCATTACTGAAGATATTATGAAAACTGCATGTTCTGAAAATTATGAAAACCAGATAGCGTGTAAGCAGAAAAGACAAAAGCATTTCAACAAATGAGTGGAGATTTCTGTAACTGGAAATGGAATATTATCACTCACCAGTGATTTTTTTACTGGCCCCCTTAACTGGATTGTCAATGTCATATGTTGGAGGTACTCATATTACTGGGTGTTCTCTTTAATTTTATCGTTTTTACTATGTCAGCTTTTATTATCATTAACAACTAGGCTCACAGACTCAACTGTGTCCCAGCAGGATTTCAGATTATTCCTCAAATTACAGCAATTTGTCATGATGTCAATGTTTTTTAACCTATAACCCTGGGTTACCTATGGAGGCTGCAGAGCCTGGATTCCACATGCCACAGATTCAATTTATATTGTGTGTAAACAATTACAGGGCCTCACAAACAAACAAAAGGCAGCCAAAGTCAAAACTAAAGGTCAGAGTCTAGCTTGTCATGAATCCATTCTAATTGGATTTTTTTTCCAAACGGAATATAGGCAATGCAATAGCATCGGCTCTTGGCCATAAAATGTAGCAGAGGTGAGTTAGGCTCTTGTTAATGGCAGAACCTTTACTGGTGGTGGCAGGAACAGAATTTTGAAGAATCGCTGTGGCAACAAGTGTTTCTCATTTTATGTGACTGCGTATGGGACTGTGAAAGTTTTCAAGGGTTTTGATGGTATTGTAAGAGAGAAACAAGCAAAATGATCTTGAAACTGAAAGAATGTTCTAGCGCAGGAACATTCAGGAACATGGAATGGAAGGGAAGGGAAGGGAAGGGAAGGGAGTGATTGTTCATCCTCTGGTAGCTCATGTGAGTCCTCAGTGCTGGGGAACGTGGGAAGGGGTGGTCTGAAAGCCCTGAGGCAGCCCTGCTGCCTGTGGTGGCCAGAGCTGTGTTACAGGACCCAGCAGTGCTGATGTTTGCCCACACTAACAAGGTGCAGGACAACTCAGCTGCACAGTGGAGGTTGGGGCAAATTTACAGTCTTCACAAAATGTGTTTGAGCTGTTGGAGTGTCAGAGGGAGAATTGGATGTTTAAATGCAAGGTAGAATTGCAATTTTTTTGTTCTCTTTTTATTCTTTTGTTATTATTTCAACTATTGCCACCATATGTTGACCTGCTTGTTTATTCTTGAGCTTTGCCTGTAACAATGGGATATTATATAATAAATAGTTTACTGTGCTTCCTCTGAAATGATACCGTATAAAATTACTGGTCTATTAATGTTTTTTTGGTGAACTTGAAAAGTTCCCATCATTGGCACAAATAAAAGATAAATCTTCCTGGTTTATTATAGATTAACTGAATAATTAAGCCACTCTTAATTACTGTCCCAGGGAGTTATAGAAATTACACTTCTAAGAGTGCTACTGAGAAAATCTTTAGATTAAATTTCTTTAAATAGAACTATGCAAATTGCATACTGCCAGATGTTTCTGCCACATCTTATTTGAAAAAAATTTTTGATAATATAGCTGCATATTAAAATTTTTAAAAGTGCTTAACTGGTACGAGGATGAGCTTTATAGTTAGATACTAAACAGTGCTTAGCTGTATGCTTAAATATACTTGAATATATGTAGTCAAGTTCATAGGATGCCTCTGTGGAAATGGCTTAATTTACCAGGTTGTTCCCATTTCTCCACTGAGTTTCTGAAACGGAGAAATTACCCTGAAAGCTCAAGCCAGGCTTAGAGTATTTCTTGCATGCATACATTTAGTCTAACAGAAAGCACAACTGTATCTCCTTTTTGTTATGTTTTTGACACTGTGTTAATGTGGGTTAGCTTTGATGGAAGGGGTGTGCAGCAGTATTATCTGGCAAGGAAGAAGACTCATTTTACAAGGAGATAGGATTTTTAAAAGCTTATACAGGTCGACAGTGTTTATGGGCAAAGCAATGACAACTAAAAACCAGTGGCACTTAGCTATGGGATAATCAGAACAAGTCAGGATCACGAGCAGTGTCAGCAATCAGACCGTGAGGCAGGTTATGATGAGGTAAGAATGGCAGTGGGGGTGTTGATGGAGGAACTCTGTAACTAAAGAGATTACATAAATGACAGTGGGTATGAGGAGCAGCCTATAGTCATTAGCATATGTAATTTCATCTCCTCTGGAGATACTCAAAAGCCGTCTGGATGGAATCTCAAGTAATGTGCTCTTGGGGACCCTGCTTGAGTAGGGAGGTTGGACCAGGTGACCTCCAGTGCTCCCTTCCAACCGTAACCATTCTGTGATTCTGTAATTTTGTGATTATGGTAGACACATTTACTTTAAGGTGTTTATGCCCTCCCAACCGATAAGAAACACCGACCCGCTCTCTTACAGCACTCATGGCATGAGGGACCAAAGGACGTCCCCCCTGCTGTATAAAGGTTTTTAAGAGAAAAAGCTTGATGTCTCTACAAAAAGTCAGTTTTCTGCTGCTGGGGTCTGTTGTGTCAATCCTCTTCTGCTGTGCTCACCATGTTGACTTTTGAATTTGTCTTTATTCCTGCCAAACTGCCATAACCACAGCTCACTTCCCTGCTTCCCCAGACTACTCACTTGTTGTTTTATTGCTTTTGTTCTGTCCTCAGATCACTGGTCACTGCGCCCTTAGGTACGGTGTCTCATAGATAGTTTTCTTCATGCCTCCCCTGGTAGTTGTTCCTTGAAGCTTAGAGACATCATTCTCTTTTCTTTGATTTATAATTGTCTGAAGCATACTGTTATTGCATTACTTTTCCCATGCTTTGGTCTTTGCATCGCGCTGGCTCAGCAGTTCATTAGTTTAAATTAGTTCATTCTCTTACAGACTACGAATGTGCTAAGACCTACCATTTATGCTTGCTCAGCAACTGTGTTGATCCCTGTCTAGCTGTAAGTATGGTTAAATATAATTTTGCAGAGTTTAGCAAAAATTATAGTAAAAAAGTATAAAAATACTAAATAAAGTGGCCACCCCTCCCCTTCTTTTTTGTTAGTGCTTAGTGATTGATGCACTGGGTCTTGGTTTTGCTTAGCAGACCTTTCTTCTCCAACAGCAGGTTATGCTGGGGCATTCTGGCCTCTCTTGGGTGAGGGCTCCTGTTTCCCCCTTTGCCAAGTTGAATTTTCTCTTACACACTGTTGCATGCAGTTGTGGTTCCATATCGTGTTCAGATGACTGTTTTTCTCTTACATAAAGTAATTGTCAGTGCAAAAACTTGGAACTGACCTCAAGTTTGGCTCAAAAATTTGAGATTTCCTGGCCATGGTGAGCATCTCCATCACGAAGACACAGATGTCTTCTTTTTACTTGGGTAAGTTCTGGTTCTACAAATAATACATTTTTTATTAATGCCTGGTGCAACTTTAGCAGGAAATACTGTAAATGTCCATATCCAGATTTTTTTTTTCTCTTGAACTGAAAGGAAATGATCCTGTATTTCCCATGTGACTTAGCAGCACACAATTATGTAATAAGCTAAGACTGTCTCCCATTTTTTTCAGGGAATAATATTCAGTGTTACCAACTATGAGGACTATATTCATACTTAGGCTCTAGATCTTAAATCAGCAAGCATGTCTCCTTTGTGACCTTATTTGAGACCTCTAAGCTCTAGAAAGAATGTATGAACATTTGTGTTTAGTGTTCCTGGGTGCTGGTTCTAGGGAGCTCCCCCCCGAGTAGGATGTTCCCACACTGGGTAGGCAAAGCACTTCACCCAACATTTCCAGATTCTCCTTGGGGCCAGGCACCTCTGTTGCTTTAATTGCAGCACTTAATTTCTAGGTGCTTAGTCCTTCATTAGGTTACAAAATCAATTAATAGCTTTCCATTTATACTCTCCCTTGTAAGTTTTCCTATAGTTTGATTTGCACTTACTATGTCTTGAGCCAAAATAAAAAGTATTTCATTTGATGTTTGTGCTTCCATTCCTTTCAGCTTATTCCTACAGGAGTCCTCTCAGTCAGTTTACCTTGGAATTCTCAAATTCCAGTGTCAGATCACTTCTGTGATTTGTTCTGTTTTTCTGAATTTTGATTGCTGCTGTTGGTATGAGGGTGGCCAGAAGTGGAAGAGAACCTTTAGGTGCATTTGCTCTTTACTGCAATGTAGTATGGGATTTCATACTCCTCAAAATTTTGGGTTTAACATGTCTTGCAAACTTTTAATGTCAGTCAATACTAGCTTTCTTTCTACATTTCTGCATACAAATTACTTTTTTTTCCTCACACCACTGAATGCTTATGTGTTTGTTTCCTGTGGGTGGATGGTTTTTTTCCCCCGTTTTTAATAGCTTGAATTTATTTTTAGCTTTTGTTTTGCCAAGTAAGTATTATTTCAAGAATTTCAGGTCTTACAGCAGGTGCAGCATTTGTTACTGTATATCAGATGCTACAGTAGTTTAAATATTTGGATGATCTGGAGCAAAGGCTAACAGCAAACCCATTGTTTCTATTGACACAATTAGTTTTTTCCTCTCTCTCGAGGCTGTTTCAGCAATATTGCAGTAAATATTATGTACAAGAAAAAAAAACCTAGCACTGTATCATATTCTAGAACAGCTTTTTGTTTTGTTTTTTTGTTTGCCTCTGTGGCCCAGGAGGACTGGGATCTGCAGGTGCTTCGGATGGCTGGATTTGCAAGTCACCTTAGTTATTGTAGAACATAGAAATATGCAACTACTCTTTGTGGTGTAAGGTAATGCTGGAGAAAAAGTTGCTTGCATTATACCTATCTGAATTAATTAATTACACTGGTGAAAAGGAGGAGTCAGGTTGAATGTCCTGTCAGATGCCACGTCATTATTCTGTGGTCTTGTGAAAATTCCCTTCAAAGCTGTCATCTTTGCATGACTGTGTGTAGAATTCAAAACCAGTAATAAATGATCCTGTATGTTGATTTTATTTAATAGACTTGCCATGTGCCGGAATTGTTCCTGAATTATTATTACGGGAAATATTTTGAGGTCTGAATTAGCAAAATGTTAGGAAGGGTGCCTGTGGTTTGCATTTTAATGTGAAAGTGAATACAATCTGCTAGTTTGCTTTGATTTTTAATTATTTTTTTAAGTCTGAAAAATCATAGAGTCATAGAATGTTAAGGGGTTGGAATGGGCCTTACAGATCATAGTCCCAACCCCTCCTGCCACGGGCAGGGACACTTCCCACTAGGTCAGGTTGCTCAAGGCCTTATCCAGCCTGGCCTTGAAGACTGCCAGTGTTGGGGCAGTGACAAGTCTTCCTGGGAAACCTGTTCCAATGCTTAACCACCCTCACAGTGAAAAATTTCTTTGTAATATCTGACCTAAATTTCTCCTCTTTCAATTTGCACCCTTTTCAATTTGCACGAAATTGCACCTGCAATTACTAATTGTCCTTTCACTACAGTTCCTGACAAATACTTTAGAGGCGTTACAAATTCTCAGTCAGCTTCTGATATTTTGTGATGGGCCATAGTATTGAAAAGAATTTCCCGTTTCCTCACTTGATCTTGTGTGGAAAATTTGTTTCTTTGTACTTGCTTTGATCTCTTTCCTCTGGATTTTTTTTTCTGTTGAAGTTGTTCAAGCTCCATCTCTCGAGATTTCTGTATCTTATGATCTTAATCTTTACAGAATGCTGAGTTTTGGTAGCTGTCTTCCTTTCTTTGGAAACTGTTTTCCTTTCTTCATGGTTTGACTGTGTAGTAGCCTGACCACCCAGATGCTACACCAGGGTACTGCTGAAGTGTGTGCTTTGGCCTATTGCTATTCAAGAAGGATGAATATGACCCTTAGCATGGGTTTCAATACTGTTCTCACTTGCTTTTCTCCCTCTCTTCCCAATTCCTTTCTTGGATAAATATGCACACAAATATGTCTACAGAGTATAAAGAAGTTCTGACAGTGCCTGTATCCCTGCTATAAATTCCTTTTCCAGGCCCCTTTCTGATCTGTGTTTTAAGCAACATTTCTTTGGATTGAGCAGTACCTTCAAGTGACAATTTTATAATTATTTTGCACCATGTGTATATGTTTAGGTTCTTACTTAGTCTCTTTCCAGGCTTTTCAGTCTCAGCAGGCTTTATGTCCCACTCCGGAGCCTGACATCTACAAAAGTTATTTGAGATATGGGTCATCTTGTCTTAGGGTATGAAGTTAGTTTTGTAACTGCAGCCTGGCCTGGCTGTGCAGTGATAGCTCTTGTCTGGAGAGCACTTCTGACAGCGTGCTGGGTGACTTGCCAGGGAGGCAGCACACAGCTCTGTCCTGAGGCTCCACTCTTGTGACAGTCCCCATCAGCAGCCTCTGGCGCTGTGCACTCTGATGCCTGTGATCTGTTCATCATCAACAGCCACTGAAACATTTCCTTCGTGATTCCCAGTCCTTTCTAGCAGGACTTTAACCATCCTTCTTAGAATCTACTGCTGCTTTACAAATTCATAATTTTTTAGTAGTGTGGGTAGATTTTCTGCTTTTTGTGAGCAAGAAAGGGCATAACATAAAAAGTTCAGTTTGAATAAGCTATATGCAGCATGATTTTAAAGGCTTGCATGTAGAGACATACATTTAAAGAGTTTTTCTCCCCTGCACAGCAGAAGAACATGGTAGTGAGCTTTACTGAAGCTGGTAGGTAATTTGGAGAGAGGATGCTGTCATAGGGTGTCCCTTTAGAGAGAAAGTGACCCATACACACCAGACAGCAGTAACAAAGTACATACTGTGTCATACATTAGGTATAAGGCAACATCCAAGTGATGCTGTATTTGAGTTAATTAACACCTCTATAAAGTATTTCTAAAACTAAACTAAATTAGCAGAATTAGTAGTATACTTTCTCCAGCATGTAATGCAATGATACCAAACCTAACTTAATATTTCTTGTTTGGAATATATTTACATTTGTATTAGCATTTCAGTTTGAGAAACTTGGGAGCAGAGTAACCTCTGTGGAAAGCTAAAGTCTAAGTTGGAAGCATTTGTTTCAACACTTGTCCCCAACCCTACTTTCTTCCTCAGGCTCTGTTTTCCTTTGTCTGCCAGGATCCCTGGCTTGCTTGGCACAGTGACAGGCCCTGTCACTGAGAGTTTTTCCATATGCAACTCATCTTGAACCCTCCTCATATGTTTTTTTTTCCCTTTTACTGTGATGTTGTTTGCAGTGGAGTAAATAATCTGCCTCATGTTTTAGAGGACACAGAAGCTTGTTTTAAAAACCATGAGCTTCATTAGCTAGGAACAGTGTCTCATAAGTATCAGCTTTGCTCAAGGGTCCTGCATCAGTCTCCATGTTATGACTGCAGTAGAGAAGACAGTGTTTATGCTCTTGTAATTTTTGGTTTAGATAGGCAAGGCAGTGGAAGACTGAAAAAGAATAAGGAAGATAAATGACATGACTAAAGTCTCACAGATGGCATTAGTACTTGGTCTTTTATTCTTCATCCTGTGCTCTTTCCCTCAGACCACTCTTCCCATTCCTGCTGCAGTCATTGAATAGGCTTAACCTCCAAATTAGTAAGTTCTGGGAAAACTTCCAGTGTCTCCTTTTGGCATCTTGTCTGTTCTTTCTGCTTTTCCTTCTCCTATGATTTTGCAGCCTTGCTTTCCATCTTTTGCTCAACCTAGATCCTGCTGAAATCTGTTACAGTATTCTGAAATTTGCCAAATTAAAACTTGCCCCTAGCGTGTGCAGAACTCACTCCTGGAATTTGTTCATGCTTTTGTTACCTGCTTCCTTGAGCTCACTAGCTGATAGGTTGCAGGACTTGTTTGAGATGTGACTTTAAACCACAAAAGGACCAGGCAAAGATGCAGCTGCTGTTTCTAATACATCTCCAGCTATTTTGCTGCAGGCTTGCTCTGGCCAGATTCAGGACAGTTGCTAGGGAACTGTTTACGTTTCCAAATTCTTCCTTTCTTCATAGCGAACACCTGAGAGCAGTGCCCAGTGTAGGTTGCTAGACTGGATTAACATATCATTATGGAGCACAGAGAGGGTCATGGTGTGCAGCTGCTGTGCCAGGATGGGGAAAGCTCCATTCCAGCCAGAATGATGCAGTGGCCCTAGAGAGGAACTTGTATCACAGAGGGGCACAGAAGTGTCATAGCTCAGGGCATCTGTTGTGCTTCAGGGAGCCTTCTTGCAGGAACCCTTATGTCCAAATATCCTGGCTGCATTCTCTCAGTAAGTAAAAATCATTAAATCAGGCCCAGAGCTCTTCATATTGATTAGTTTCACCACTCTCATCAGCACATCACAGAAAAATAAGAGCAAAACTGCTGGCTCCTGTGTGAAAAACGGTGAACGTGGTGTGTATTCAGTTCATCCCATGCTCTGGCTTTCTGCAGACCTTAAAGTGGCACTGCCTCAGCCCAGGATTATGCAACATTCACCTGAACAGAGAGGGTGAAAGATACTGACAGAAGTTGGCTTCTGTAATTTAAATTACTCGATGATAACTTTTAATTGCTTGCTTTCCAGAATCACCAGCTGCTGGGAGGCATTAGTTTTACTCTGTGTCTGGAGTATGTAGGCTAAAAATAAATTACTTCTTCTGGGCAGGTGTTATTTTTAGATTTAACACAGCAAAAGGTAGTGTGTTGAAGAAACTTCCCCTTTTTGAATAATGACATAATTTTCCAATTATGATAGCAGCCATTAGTTTTTTCAAAATTGTTGGGCTGCATCATAATTTTAAATATTAAATATTAAATGACTGAAGACTGTGTAGTGAAATATAAATTAAATGCTATAAATGTAAAGATTCTAAATGATTACTTTTGAGGTGTTAGAATAAGACAAAATTAATTTTTACTTGAGAGCTATGACTGATAAAATTTTTCTTCTGTTGCTTTCTATGTTAGCATTTGGCAGTATCTATTTGCTTTTGTTTAGCTGTCAGAAATAATCTAAAAAGGAACTGCATGGTAGTGCTCTATATGATGTTATATTTGCTATTAAACAATTACAAAATAGACTTCAGAAATGTATGGGAATGCAGATATGTATTTTTATGGCAAACTCTTACCAGTGTAATTTATGATACATTCATTAATATCACAAAGCCATTAGCTGAATTCCTTTGCAAGTAGGCATCATGTAATAAACTGTACTTGAATGACTTCAAAATAAGCAATGGTGGAAAGATGTTTGTGTTGTTGCTGCCTTAATCACACGTGGGGTAACTTTCCTCCAAGGCACAGAGCTCATGCTCTTGTCTCTGCCATCAGGGCTGAACTGTTTTGAAGCTTAACTTGTTTAAAGCTACCTTGGGTTAACATTAGCTGCTGCAATTTGCAGTGTAGATCTAGTCTCAAACATGGGGGAGGGCACGATCCAGAGTGAATGTTCATTCTGGACAGCAGTACTAAAAAAGGCAAGGTAGCAGAGAAAGCTACCTTGAAAGCTACTGTTTTACAGTTAGGATGTTCAAATAGTGAGAAAGAAAACTACACAAACTCAAGGGAGTGAATTTGCTGTCTTATACCTGACTGAGACCTCTGAGTGCCTTCTCTGTCAAGCTGAGCAGAGCTGGAGGAAGACTAGGGCAATAGCTTTTTATCACATTTATTGTTGCTTTGTCCTTTTAAATGAAAGTATTTTGAATAGAAGTATGACTGTACTATATAATCTTATTTTCATGGACATTATGAATAAATAAATGAACAGCAAAGCTAATTTGCTGGTGGCCTAACTGGAGAAGTCAGTAGCAGGGCATTTTACATCTCTGTACATATGCAAAAAGGGAGACAACATCTGGTTATAAATATTTTTTGTTGGTAAGCAAATTCAGATGCAATGAGCTATAATTGTCAAGGGTTGGCTAAATATTTTGTTGTATTTTTTCTGCAGCTGACTAATTGTATGTGTTACCTTATTTCATTTGAAGAAACTTTGCACTGTTCTGCACAGTTTGCAGGTACCAGGATATGGCTGGAAGCAAATATTGTCAAAGTTCTTAAAAACCTCCTCTGATGTCACAAACATTAAATTATGCTAATATTTTAAGATAGTCTGTTTTTGGGGAAATTTGTGCAGCTTCTAAGGTTTTTTTTCACCATCACAGTGCTTTAAATCTCTTGTTTTTTAAAAATAAAGTTCTGTGCCAATTCAAAATTCAGTTAAATTTCATTTAAAGCCACTGTATTTTACTAAATGAAGTACAGAATGATCTGTGTATGAAAAGTATAGTTAGACAAAATACTTAAGTATTCAACTACTATTTCTTTCAATTGCAGTTGAAGCTTAATTATTCTAATTCGGATGGAGTGATGAATTTGGGGGTAGTAAAATGGAGACCTGGAGTACCTGATGATGTTCTGTTTCAGATATTGAGAGTTTTAATTATTAAAGGTTGTGTCTCTTAGTGTCTGACAAAGCTAAATAGAATCTCTTTAGGAAAATGTGTTTAAGAGAAGAATGTTAATGTTCTGCAGAAGCAAAACAGGATGGCCATGTATTCAACAGGTGTTTATAAATAGGATTATAGAGTAACCTTCAGGACAAATTGCCTTCTAATGCCTAATTCCTCTCTCTCTTCTGCTGCAGAGCTTCCTGCTGGAAATGCGATGAGCAAACATGATCAGCAGTCATTCAGCCAGAGATCTGTTCTATCTTCTTCAATTCCTTACTGTTAGACTACACTGTTACCAAACCTTACATTCTCAATTCCATTTGTTTCATAAATAGTTTTTGATTCCTTTCTCAGGGTACTTCCTGCCTCTGGCTTCCACTTCTGGCTTTTTTTTTTCCTGTTGGTTGGTTGGTTGACTGGTTTTTTGTTTTGTTTTTCCCTTCTACCTTCCCCTTTCTCCAATTCTTCTGCCCAGAACTCTGACAAAGGGAAATGTAGGTTTATTCCTCTCTTTAAATATTTTCTCTCCCTGTCCTATGAGATTTTTCTCCTGCTGGCACAGATCCATTTTTTGTTTGCGGTGCTCCTTTTAACTCTTTTACTGACACCCCCAGTCTGTATTGGCATCTGTGTCAGGCCTCCTCTTGTCTTTTACTTTCGTCCTTGACCTGCTGGCAAGTCCTCCTCCATTTATGTCTAAGCTTGATTTATTCTTGTTATGCAGTTATTTTTCAACCTCTTGAATCGAGTTTATTGCTTCTCTCCACAGTCTCTAATAACCTTCTTTTGAAGAAAGCTCTAAACCAGGATTCCATCCTCATTACTGACTCACTGTTTACTTAAATGTCACTGCTGATCTGTATGTAGCTCTTCTATTTTATAGTTTACTTATAAATTCTTTAAGATAGGACACTCATTTCTCTGTTTGTACTGTATTCAGCTCAATTAGAGGGTGGTTTTATGAGTAGGATTATGAACTACTATGAAAGTCCAAATAACCGATATATTTTTGATTAAAGCTTCCGTCCTCAGCACCTTCTCGCTGGGTATTTGACCAGATCAAATTATGTAGGTTATAGGTGGGATTGGTAGGTAGCATTTTAAAATGGCACAGCTAGGTATCTGCAAATGTTGGCTCACAAATTCACATTGTGCTACAAATTTAGAGCAGAGTTTTGCTAATCTTTCTCATGTGAACTGACCTACTTAAGTCAGTGGAGTGCTAATATTTGCCACACAGTAAGGATTTGGCTCATAATCTTAGGGAAAGCATTTGCATGCACACTGGGAATATTGTCTAGTGTTTTTGTTAAAGGCTTCCTCCTCATTCCATTCCTCCTTATGAGATTTTGTTTTAACTTAAAAATAGGAAGAACAAGGGAAGTGTGATTTGACCCAGATGTGATTCCTAAGGAAGTTGTCCATGAACCTCTCTTTTTCAAATGGTGAGTGGAGAAAATTATCTCTGGATGGGAGTTACTATTTTGACTTCACAAAAAAATGTCCACTTGGCTCCTAGGAAAAAAGAAAACACCTCTAACTGCTTAAATTACACCTAACAAATAACCAGTGTAGACTCTAAATGACAGACCATAGAAATTGTAAAGTTTGAACTGATTGAGGACAAATAAAGGGCAGTTATTGGTGAGTGTACATGGAAGAGCAGGAACAACAAGAAGGGCAGAATTCTCTCAACCACTGTAGAAATTGCTGGCACCTTGGTCACAGAAATTTAGAAGTATTTACAAAGAAAATTGTTCCAGTGTGGCTTTTTACAGACTATCAGTGTGACTTTTTTGAGATTGTACCCATCATTCACATAATATATTATCTATTTATTTTCAATAATAAGTTTTCAATATAATTCTTTTTTTCAGGAAGGAGAGAACACGTTTATTTTCTGTGTATTTATAGATACAAATTGTTCCTATGCATTTTTACTCAAATGTCCTGCTTGATTTTTGGGGTCAAATACCCTGAAAGGTGATGTTTCTTTCTGTTTTAGGAGTCATCACAGTAATAGGAGGAACCTTCTTAGTGTTACCTTCACAGAGGAAACCACACTCCATAATACATCAGGAACAAAAGGGAGGCTAAGGAGAACCTCCATTCTGTATTGGATGCAGGGGGAAACATAGTGACAAAGAATGAGGAAATAGATGAAGCACGTAATGCCTTCTTTGCCTTAGTCTTTAACAGTAAGGCCAGTTGTTCTTGGGTACCCAGGCCCTTGAGCTGGAAGACAAGGGTGGGGAGCAGAATGAAGCCCTCATAATCTGAGTGGAAATGGTCAGTGACTTGTTACACCACTTACCTGTTACACCACTTATGTTACACACACGAATCTATGGGGCTGGGTGGGATCCGCTGAGGGGACTGAGGGAGCTGGTGAAGGTGCTCACTGAGGCACTTTCCATCATTTACCAGCCACCCTGGGTAACTGGAAGGAGGGGGTCCCACTTAACTGGAGATCAGCAAATGTGCAGCCCATCTACCAGATGGGTTGGAAGGAGGAACCAGGGAGCTAGAGGCCTGTCAGCCTGACCTCGGTGCCAAGGAAGGTCATGGAGCAGATCATCTGTGGATGTTGCCTACATGGACTTTAGTAAAGCCTTTGACACAGTTTACCACAACATTCTCCTGGAGAAACTGGCAGCTCTTGGCTTGGATGGGTGTGTTCTTTTCTGGGTTAAAAACTGGCTGGATGGCTGAGCCCAGAGAGTTGTGGTAAATGGAGTTATAGCTAGCTGGCAGCTGGTTACCATTGGAGTTTTTGCTTTGCTGGAGGGCAGGAGGGCTTTACAAAAGTATCTGGACAGACTGGATTGATGGACCAAGACCAGTTTTATGAGATTCAACAAGGCCAAGTATTAAGTCCTGCACTTGGGTCACAACAACCCACAGTGGTGCTACAGGCTGGGGACAGAGTGGCTGGAAAGTGGAACCTGTGGGTGCTGGTTGACAGCAGCTGAACATGAGCCACTGTGTGCCCAGGTAGCCAAAAAGGCCAGTGACATTCTGCCTTGGATCAGGAATAGTGTGGCCAGCAGGAGCAGGGCAGTGATTGTCCCCCTGTATGCAGCACTTGTGAGGCCATGCCTCGAGGTCTGTTTGGTTTTGGGCCCCTCACTGCAAGAAAGACACTGAGGTGCTGGAGCGTGTCCAGAGAAGGGCAGCAGAGCTGGTGAAGGGTCTGGAGCACAAGTCCTGTGAGGAGCAGCTGTAGGCTTTTAGCCTGGAGAAAAGGAGGCTCAGGGGGGGCCTTATCACTCTCTACAACCGCCTGAAAGGAGGTTTTAGCAAGGTGAGGATTGGCTTGTTTTCCCAGGCAACCAGCAACAGGACAAGAGGAAATGGCCTCAAGTTGTGCCAGGGGAGGTTTAGATTGGATATTAGGAAAAACTTCTTCACTGAAAGGCTTGTCAAGAGTTGGAACAGGCTGTCCAGGGAAATCTTGGAGTCACAGTCCTTGGAGGTATTTAAAAGATATGCAGATGTGAGACTTAGGAATATGGTTTAGTGGTGACCTTGACAGTGCTGGGTTAATGGTGGGACTTGATGATCTTAAAGGTCTTTTCCGGTCTAAATAATTCTGTGATTCTAATGCTGTTATCTAACTTGAGTGCCTGACTGAGCACTTAAGCATCCAATGTACAGAATGGAGAATGAGAGGTTTAAGTGACACTGAGTACATAGGGAGCTTAGGTCCCTAACAGAAGGATCTGGGTTACTTTTGTAAGGCCAGGCAGTTTGTCTCCTGCACAGATGGTGAAGGGAAGTGCCTTCTCGACCCAGACTGGTCTAACTGTCATGTTAAATAGTTGAGTGTAAACTGTGGCTGTTTGTTGTCCTCTTTGCCAAGGACTTCAGCGGAGCTGGGATTTCATGTGCGGTGTGTATTGCTCATAGATCCTTTCGTCTTTGGAAACACAAATCCAAGGTGAGAACATAATGTGTCAGGGAAGGGCAAAATAAACCAGCTCCATCGCATAGATTAGAACCATTTTGTCCAATCTAAAGATCAGTATTTGCAAGGCCTCCTGCCTCTTTTCTGAAGAGGATAGGGCAGATACTGGAGAGCTGCTGTACTGCCACAGTAGTGACTGATGCTCTCAATGCAGAAATAACATTTCTAGTATTGTCACCCCCAAAACTTGCATACATGTAAAATGTGTTCTGTACAGGTGCAAGTACTGAATAACTTCTTGTACTCCTCAAATGTGAAGCTTTTATAATATTTACTTGTCAGGTTGGAGATGGTTCTGGTTTATTTTGCTTTATTAATAAGAAAAGGAAGAAGGTCATTCTGTTGTTATTCTTTCCCTCCCAGCCTTGCTTCATCCTGAAATTAGATGTTTATTCCTCAGCAGATTTTTACATAGCCTCTACTTTTTTCAAAGTCACATGCCAGTTTATAGGAATAGCAGGGTACTTGAATTTTCCTTCAAGAACTGTATGTCCTAGTTCATTAGAAAAAAGGAAGAACAACCCCGCAAAAACTATAAAAATTTATCCAATGTTACACAAAATGCTGTAATAATGCTGACAACTGAATTGTACTTTCCATGTTCAATTCCAGGGCCTAAAGCAAAGGATTCTCTCTCCTCAGTTGGCTTTGTGGTTGTGGACTCCCTTATCGTGCTGTAGTGGTGGTTTTGGTGTACAGCCATTTGTTTTCTGTTCAAATATTTACACTTCAGTGGTGCTTACCTTTTCTGAATACATACTTTCTGCAGCAAACAGTTTGTGGTTTCTTGAATAGATACCTAAAGCTAAAGGAAACTGCTTGTCTGTTCAGTTGAAAGAATTTTGTTGTAATATAAACCATTAAACATTTGGACTGAAGAGCAAGCTTTATTTTATAATGCAAGTGAGTAATTTTCCTCTTCTACTTATTTTCGTATTTCTGAGTATACATATTTCAACACTGCTTTTTCCATGATAGGATAATGAACTGAAAGAGTAGGTGGTTTAAGAAAACCCAATGACCCTCAAACATTTCCTTTGTCCAGCTTTTCTTTCTTGTGCCGGGAAGCCAGAGAAATTGTTTTTAAATACTTTGTAATTTTACATTTATCTAAAAAACTGGGGATAAAAAAGATAAATAACAGTTATTTTATCTTATGTCCTCTGAATGGTTGCCTTGCCTCTGACGGATCCTTTCGCCCAGGCAGATATTTGGCAATTTCAGTAATATTTATAGAGGCTGACATTGAACGACTGTTGCTTTTGCTGCAGATGACACTACGACTAGCACAGAATCGTGGCCGCACGTTCGTGTGCGGTACGTGTCGATGCAAACGCGTTTCATCAGCTTGAAGTTTCTTCTCCCTCATCCCCTCCCTCAGTTTCTCTCCTTGCCCATCTCCCCGGCAGAAGAGCTAAAACCATTACCTGCAGTGTCATTTTTCACTTGGCTCCATGCAGCTGCGGTGCGGTTGGGCCGCGGGCGGGGCGGGGCCAGCGCTGCCGCGGCGCGGGCGTGTGCCAGCGGCGCGGCGCGAGCCCNCTTCCCCAATCTGTGCTGCCTCAGTAGCTCTCATTATGCTGTGCTCAGTGGCCCGGTGTGTTCCCCGCCTCTGCTAGGCAGTGGCAGCATGGATGGTGCTCTTGTGACGACCTCTGCTGATGCTATCAGTCCACTGCGGATAGGCATGCTGAGTAATCCTGCTGTAAATGGGCGAGGACACGGACACACGGAAAATTAACCACAGCTTTCTGCGAGACCACAACTATGTGACTGAAGGTAACATAAATACTGTCGTTTTTCTCTTCTTGCGTTGCATATTCTGTGCCAGGAATGCACTGTCATGTTTAGAGATGTAGGCTGTTCCTTTTTTCCTTTTTTAAACAGGGGGAATTTCAAGGCGTTTTTCTGTGGGATGTAGCAACAGAATCTGTCTGAATCTGCTAAATCCCAAAGACATTCTGTCATGCTACAGCAGTATATGAAACTACATGGGCTGGAGAAGGTCTTGCATTGTGCTGAGTTTCTGCTAGTGAGGTGTGCAGCACCTGGCATTGAATGCACAGTAGCTGCAATGTGGAAAACTGGAAGCGCTTGATTACTTTAAAAAAAAGATGAAAGATTTGAGAGCACCGAAGTAAGAGAAATGACTTGCAAAGTTAACTGTTTGCTGGTGTAATAAAGGTTATGCATCTCATTTTGGTAATTATAGCCTGAGCATTACCGACATTGCTGAGTTGATTGTTCCCTAGAGAACTGTATACATTTAGAAGGGATATGTAAGCATCATCTTTTGAAATACTGCTGCATTCTTTCCATCCCCTGTGCCTATGCAAGGTACATGAGAAAAGAAAAGGCACCTTCATTTTAAATCATTCAGTGACTTGTAGGTTATTACATAAAAGGAATTTTCCTGCAGGTGACACACATTAAATGCTGAGACAATTTACCTTGAGAACAGTGAAATGGTTGGGTCAGGTACTGGTCTGTATTTCCTTGCTAGAAAGTTGGTTTAAGAGTAGGCCATTTTAAGATTGATTGAACAGGAGAAATGTGTTCGTAGGTGCTTGACTTAGCAAATATATTTGTATGTGCAGTTTTAACAGCACTTTCCAGCAGCAGAAACAGTAACTCAGTGTAGGCTTATATAATGTGAACATACTTAACATCAGGGTCAACCAATACTCCTTGAGACACAGTCTCCAGATTCTGTCGTCATTTGATCAATGCTCAGTCACTTAATACTCCCATGCTGCATCCTGAAATGTGATCAGCTGATGCTCTCTTGATTATTGATGATTTGAATTTTTTTAGAATGGAGAAAACAGTAGGATGATTTTGTCATACTGGGACCACAAGGCAGATTTTTCAGAAGAAAAATTAAAAATGCTGTGTACTGTAACTGTTACCAGTGACTGGTGTAATTGCTTGCTAATCTTGCCTCTAGGACATTCTTTGCACTCTGGTTCATGTTTCGGTGCATTTTTAAATTTGTTTCCAAGTTTTGGTTAATGGTTTTTTTCAGAATGATGATTTATGTTTTGAGATGTTGTCACCTGTAGTAACATTTGAAGAAACTTTGTTTAAATTTGTAAATTCATGCCTTAGAGTCTGCAAAATGCAAGTGTAATTACTGCAATGTACTTGATACATGGTGAATTTCAGATGTGCAGCTGTGTTAAAAATTGAACTTTCAAGTCTCTCAGCTTTGTAATCTGAGGAAAATAATTCCTTGTGGATTTTGCAAATCTATAGTCTCCTCTTTTATATGTCATGGGTGTTCTAAAAATTAGATGGCAATTTTTAGTATTTTTTGTGACACTGCTGATGCAAGTGTTAGATTTTTCTCACGTTTTATCTTCACTTGATACTTGGATCATAAGGACTGGATGTTCCTTTGTCATTGCACATGGAGGGGCTTGTCTGAAATGGGTCAAAATACACTTCACATATCAATGCTGGCCTGTATTGTATTTTTCCTGTGATCAGAAATCATCATGAAATATGTTGGCATCTGTTCTTGAAATCTTCAGTAGCAAAGTGTTAGTTTTTCATCTCTGACTAGTGTAATTCTTGTTGGGAATGCAGAGTTTGTCAGGTGTAACAGAATTCTTCACATCTGTTATATCTGACGTTTCCACACCTTTGAAAAGATCTTGGAAATCATGAGGGAATGGATTTATCTGAAATTTTTCCACGGAGACCTTCAGCTCAAAGAGGAGCATCACAAATTTTAATTTCTCATTGATACACTTTGTTTAAAATGCATGATGAATATATTAGCTAAACTGGTGCTTAAAATCTGCTTTTGTTCTTCTGTGGGATTTTGTATTTTTTTTGTTTAAAGATTTGGCTCTGTGAAAGAACTTTAAGACTTCTCATTTGTAAAGGCCTTTAGTCCTTTCACAGGCTTTGCATTTGGTCCTGTGACATGTTAAGTGCTGTATGAAGCAACAGTAGAAAGGCAAGGTTACAAGTGTAACCTTGTTACACTTCTTTGGGGTCCAATCCACATTTTTCTTCAACTTTTGTAATCCACCATTTAAAATGAAGAAATACTGTGTTGTGTCCAGTGTATTAGAGAAGTTACCAATTCATTGTTTTTTGTGAATAACTAAAATTTTATCTTGTTTTCAGAGTATTAAAATCTTGGTAAGTGGTGTCCTCTGTCCTTGCTCTTCCATGCAGGAGACTAAATTAATTTACAAAAGGAGCTATTTCTAACCCTTATATGTACTTCCTTCCTGTAACTATTCACTGAGGAAAGTAAAGCCAGCAATAATCATGAAGATGTGGGTTAACTATAGTATTTCTTTACTTCCCTTCCTGTTTTACTCTTTCAGTGATTTAAAAAAGCCCAAACAATCAGATGACATATGAATTCAGGGTATAGGAAAGCTGTGAGCCAAATCTGATTTGCTCTGCTCTTGCTAGTGGACTGAATGTGTTCCTAACAAAACTACTTGCTTGAGCAAAGTCAAATTTCATCTCTTTGACAGGTTATTATTTTGTAAGATTGGGATTATCTGTGACAAATGTGACTTTACCTTGACTATGGAAAATTGAATTGGTTTTTAAATCTCAACAATTTTTTGATTTGTTGTTATACTGTTTCTGGTAATAGGCATTATAGATGCACATATGACAATAGTGACTACCTGGCCCTGTTTCTCCTGTTACATATGCACAGCTACAATATAGCATTAAAACAAGCAGAACATGAATAATTTTGTCATTTAAAGTCTTTAAAATTATGTTACGGTTGCACAGTGGAAAAAGGTGATTTAATTCCAGCAGCAATATACAGTAAATTTTTCAATCATCACTTTCAAAAGTAGTTTTTGAAGCAAACTGCTTAAATGGAGTTGTTTGTGTGAGGAAAATAGAAAAGAGCTGGTGAGACTTGTAAATAAAGAGAGGAAAAAGATCTGAGGCTTAGAAAATGTGAGCTGTGAGGAAAGATTGAACTTCTTTGCAAAGGTGGTGAAACACTGGGATATATTGCCTAGGGAGCTTGTGTAATTTTTATCACTGAAGTTTTTAAAAGCAGGTGACATAGATGTCTGTAAGAAATGACATGGGGATAGCTGAGCCTCCCGTGGGGCGGAGGAATGGACTAGATGACCTCTGAGATCTGTTCAGGCTTGTGATTCATTGCTGAGCTGTGTTTTATCTTAATTGCCTTTTGCACCACAGCTGTGGGAACCAGCTGCCCAGGAGGTGTTGGGTCAGTAAAATGTGTTATTTCCACAGCAACTGTAGGAGCACTGAGGAGAGAGGAGAGGCACGGGAAGAGAAGATGTGTTGGATGGGAGAAACATTATCCTTCGTTACTGTACAGAGTCTGTTGGGAGAGGGCAAGAATATTGTGGACAGTGAGGGGGGAAGGGGGATAAAAGAGGCTTGTGTGCTGCAGTGGGCAGAGAATGTCCTTCAGTCCTGGAGTTCCCTTGATGTTACCTGTGCTCAAGATTAATGCTAAAACTGACAGGACTGCTGATACGCTTTGCTGTCTCAGGGCCTTGGGATCAGCCACACAGGATCTGGTTCAGAACAGTGAATTGCGTGGTGTGCTTGCTGTATTCCTGGTAGGGGCAAAAAGTTGCAGGAATCAACGGTGCCACTCTCTTACTCAGCTGCCGGGGGAATTCAGTTACTCTGTATTTTACTGGTTTAACAATTAACGGAAATAATGAACAAAATTCACTATTCTTGCCAAACTGTGTTAAAGGATGTGTTTCACCTCCATGATCCCAAATTTGTTTGGAGAAATGCTTCTCTGGTGGGTGAAGGCATATTACAGGTTGCATGCCGACAAGTCTAGCATATAAATTGATTCCTGCCTTTTTATGGAATATCTCTATTTTGGGAAGAATAAAAAGTTGTTTATACTTCCAGTTTCTGGAGAGACACAGGTTCCTCCCTTGGTCTAGGCCTGCAAATTCAAGTAGAGCCAGTGGACTTGCACTGGTGCAGTGGGGCAGAAGCTGACCTGCACTATCTGGTCATTTATATGGCTAAATTGTGCCATTTGGTTCCATATGGCTTAGCTTGTATGAAAAAGTTAATCATGTTAATGGTGTATTAATGTCCTCAAATATGATATTTGAAGAATAATGAGAATTACCGGTGCAGTATAAAACATATTGAATCATAACCATGTGAAATGTTTATTATAGAGGATAAAAAAGCCCCTTTTTTTCCTAATGATTTTAAAGAAAAGTCCTCTGCAGATAATGAAAACAGCTTTTGGGGCCTTTTCTTTTTGCCTTAACTAAAGAAGTTAGTATCTCTCTTCTTCAGTTATCAAAATTGGAGGAAATTATCAAATTTCATCTGCCAAAAAAGAAATTTATTTTTGAGCTTTCTTTCATAAACATCTCAAATATAATTTTAATTAGACCTTAATACCTGAGGTATTAATTGGATGAATATAGCAAACAAGTACCACTCTGCTGACTCAGGTTCACCATTGGTCAGTCTAGTTCACTGATTTCTCCTTATTAAGAGAAGAGGTAACTCTTCCTCTCAACCTCCAGCAATTCAGGATTTATGTTGTGAATATTGATGATTTTAATCTTTTTACAGAACTAATTTAGAAAAAGTTTTAGAATTACCCTGGAAGTTACTGCTCATTCTTAGTCTAGTCACTTGTGTTACTTATTTTTTTCCTTGAGTCGAGTAAGAACAGGGGTAAACCTTGTTAAAGCGTAACTTTGCCCCTTGTTAAACAGGATATAGTTATGTCTTTCTTTGCACGGATTTGGTTCTTTTATTCACAGTGATATTCAGATGAATGTTGTGGGTAGCCTTGAAGATTTGGATTAATAAGGTTTATTCCATCCAAGTGATGTTGCTGACTTTGTAATCTTTATTCATGCAGCTTAGTTGGGTGAAGCCATGGAGGCGGAGCTGGAGCGTTGCTGTCGCACTGGCTTGCTCTGAAGCCCGATCTGTTTGCTTACTCACTCAAACCTGCAGCTCTGTGTGGGGTTCAGCATCCAGGAAAATCAAACATTGGTACTACTCGAAGCTTGGATCTGCAGAGCACAGATATTTAAGGCAGTGTGTGCATGGGTGACATGGGGCAGCAATTCACTCCAACAAGCCCAGAAGAGGAAGTACAGATTTAGCCAGTGTGAATTACACTGCCAGCAATGCTTGTCGTGGTGCAGTACCAGCTACACATTCAAAGTACTCCATTCATACTCTGTCTGTTGGGCACTCATAATATTGTTGTCTCTATTTTGCCAAATCTACTTTATAAAGAAATCATAAATCAGGATTGGGGTTAGGATGGTTGATCCTAGGCTGGGACTTCGGAGTTTCTTAGTTTGCTGTTCTCAGCATTCCCAAAGAGCAGAAACATGTTAGTGTTAACTTGCTACTGCCTCCCCAGAAGACCTGCCTCTTCAAGGGTGGGCTTAGTTTAAGGACTGGTTGTTAGATCATCCTAAGAGGGCACTTCAAGCCACTCTGAGCTGCAGGACATGCTTCAAAGGCATGCAGTTAACTTGGTTTGGATCTTCATTTAATGTCTTGTTCTCCCGATGACAGTTATTGACCAGTGTCACATGTACCCTGTAAAGCTTTACCAAGCGGGATTAAGCTGGGCTGCAATCTTCCCCGTTTGCAAAGGAATAAATCTCTGATGCTGGGTCACTGGTTTTGGTGGGTTGCCCTTAGGGACTGATGGCTGTCTTCACATGCATTTGTAATCAACAGACGATCTTGCACTCACTATCTAAATAATAAATGTGTTTGGTTGCCGTATAGTGCTAGAGGTCCTGGAGAAGTGAATAAGATGTATTAACAAAAGAAAAGAACAATCTAGAATATTAGCTACATGACAAACCAGCTAAGCTCCTTCCATGACAGTGAGAACATGGAGCTGAAAAAGAACCCACTTGCACCAGTCTGGAGCTTTTCCAGGTGCCAGCAGACTAGAAACATTATAAATAGAAATGTTTATGGTATATTTAACTATATATCTGTTACATGTAGTAAATTGAGTGACATATAAGCCTTAAAAACGGAAATTCAGGACATGGACAGTGCAATGTATGTGTAAGATAAAATGCAGGCATAGAAATATGATCCATGCAAGCTTGCTGTCTCTGCCAGATTTTTTTCTAATAGAAACTGACAGTTTAAAAGTATTGAATAATGTAAAACAAAACAACATTGTGCAGGTAGAGTGAGTGTCATTGTTCACTATGGGAGCAGTTTATTTAGTGTATGTATCATTATGAAACTGTACTTCTCAGTATATTTTCTATATGTTTTCTATGTAAACCTCAGACAATTCAGCAATATATCATATATTTAAATGGTGAATTTAGAGAATAATAGATGTTGTTCTTGCATCAGTTTAAAATGCAAAACACTATACAATAACACTGAATATTTTATAATGAAGCAGAGCTGACTGTCTTTTATTACAGCCATAAAAAGGCAATCCATCCTTACTGTTTACGCTGTGTTACTACTACATCATTACTAGTTGCATCCTTGAAACTCTCCATCCACAGTTTATTTTATCACCATAGTAAGGCTTTGTCTCAAAGACTGTATGCTAAGAGAACACAAAGTATTTGCTAGCTAATCTCAGTGTACTTGTTTGGCCAGGGAAAGGTAATAATCTCAGAAAATTAGATAGAGTTATTATGGGGACTTTTGGGATTTTTTAAACAAGAAAGAGTTTTAAATGAACTTCTAGCCATGTTGAGGCACTTTCCTGACCAACTATTTCCATAGTTCTTAGGTTAATGCTAAGGTTGCCCTTAATCATGAATGTGGGCTATATTACTGGTTCCTGGTGAAAGTTCCCCAATTCTTTCCCAAGAACAAAACCCCCACCTAGCAAAGCAGCCTTACATATGGTAAGAGAGTTCCTTTTCTCAGGAATGTTTCCTTGCTGAAAAACTCTTCTTCCTGTTTTTGTTATTGCTTGCATGCAAATGAAAGCAGACTGTATTTTGCCAGTGAAAGACAAGTAATAAAAATGTACATTAAGAGATTTGATTCCTAATAAAATCTCTCAGCACAACATGCCATGCAGTTCACATAACTTTTGTGAATTATTAATATGACAGAGCTTGGGATTGGTATTGTTAAATATAGCAGTGGTTTTTCCTTTCATATTCACTGATCCACCTGTTACAAAAAAGAGAAGAAAAGGATGCAAACGTCTGTGTTATAATGACATTTATGTCTTTTGCTTAGAATACAGAAGAAAGTAAAAGACTAAGAGATGGTTTATTATTCTCTAGTTCCAGTTCAACTCAAGTCTGTTTAGAACTTAGTTATTGTTACCTTACTTCTTCCTGTTTGCGGTGCTTTTGTTGTTCCTGTGACTCAGGTGTTGCAAATAGTCAATGACTGTATAAAATAACACCATTTGTGTAAATTCTGAGGTTAGTGCTGCCTGTGGTAGTACTGTTTCCATTAAAGACAGCCATAGCATGCTCTACCAGTTTCTGGGCCAGTTTCTAGTAGAAATAAAGATCATCAGAGTTGAATTAGAAGTAAATGATTGCTTATTTCTTTCTCTCAATTTTTAATGACTGCATATTATTCTCCTTATTCTAAGATGCTAAATGAACACTTCAAATAGAAACTAAAAATAATTTTCAATCAGTGATCTGGTCACCAGTTTTCAGGAATTTATTTCTAAACTTTCATCCAGTCAACAAAACATCATGTTGTACTGTTTGAGAGGTATCAATTTATGACAGAACCTGGCACGTGGTCTTTAATAAGAGGATAGCTGTAAATCAGGATCTCTCTCTTACTATTTCATAAATAATTTCTGATAGAATGTCTTTATTTCTACATTGTGCTGTGATAAAAAGAAAACTTCAACTAATAAATTAAGTAATAATAATTAATTAGAAAAATTCAACAAATAGGCACAGTGGACTGGTAAGTGTAGGCCTGAACTGGCTGCCAGGGTAGCACATGAGACTCTTGTCATGCTACATGTTAATTTGACACCCTGCTTGATTTGATATCTTTTATTGCTGCATGCAAATCTGTGATATGGGAATAACCAGTACAAGATGAAGTCAGATGTGTATTCTGTAGTCTTCTTTTGAATGGAAGATTTAGGTCAAGTATATTCTCTTTAATCAGCAGTGAAGCTCAAAGCAGAATTCACATATGCAGTCTCTTTGAAATAGGTAGATGTGAATTATTGCATCTTACAAAATTTCCTGGAATGCCTTACTAAGAGTCAAGTAATGGTCATATGGATGATGGTTATTCTCATTGCTCAGGTGCAATACAAATATGATTTTGTGCATGGTGTGTGCAGTTGTGTTATGGTATATGTTACACTCACAGAAGTTTTGTGGATGACTGCTACTGCATGTTTCTGATGTGTCTGTATTGCTCCCAGTTGTTATGTTGAGATGTGAATCTAGAAGTACTGGAATGGCAGTGGAGAAGTTTCAGCATTGGGAGACAGTAAGAGCTGGTATGTAGGGCACTGTCCTTCAAGTCCCATATGACTGTTTTGGGCTACCTGTGACAGTGTTTGCTGGTCAGGGGAGTGAGACTTGGCTGTGACTGGAGCAAAATTTTCCTTACACCATGGTGTGAGAAGCAGTGTCCTTGAATTTCTGATTTTCCTCTATGATGAGCTGCAGCTCTCTGACAAACTGTTTCCTTGAACGTGGATTTTATTTTCCAGGGTAAGTGCATCCTTACTTGATAGAGTAGACATTTTTGTGCTTCCACATGCATTTCAGAAAAATGAGGAAAATAGAGCAGAGGCCTTTTGTGTTACTATGTAAATGTTACAAAAGGTGCTAGTTTTAAGACAAATAAGTTGCATCTGTTAGCAGCAATGATATTGCAAATCATCCAATTATATTAAAACTTCAAGATTTACTGTCTGCAAGAATTCACACTACATCCAAGTGAAGGGTTTTAGTTGCCTTAACTTTGAACTGTGCCGCAGAAATTACTGCTGAATGTGATTTGTACAGGCTACAAACAAACGGCTCTTTGTTGTGTTGATTTTTCCCTGTTTTTTTGTTTAGATTGCTGACAATATCTTTTACTTCTTCATACCTTCAAGTTAACTTCAAGGTATTTAAATTGGGGATTTGGTTTGAAACTGACAATGGATGCCATTATTGTCAGCAAATTGCCCATTCTCCAAAGGAATCTGTAGCCTGGGATGCCCATCTTTCCTTCCCTGCTGCTCTTGGAGCCTCTCCTGTCGCAGGGGAAGTATCAGAGCAGAGGGAAAGAGGTGATGGTTAGCCCACCAACCTAGGCTTCTTCAGAAAATGTCAGCAAACTTGGTCTGGTTTATATTTGTCCTTTGCTGTCAGGGAGGGAGGCACCACAGCTGCCTGCTCCTGAGAGCACGGGTGGCCGTGGGCAGTGCTGTCTTCTGCTGGTCAAAGTTGCCATCTGTCATCAGGGTCCCATCACTGCTCCCTGTGACCTGCTCTATGTGCACCAGTTTGGTCTGTGTGGGAAAGACTTACAGAGGAGTGAAATTTACTGGTGTGCTCCTTCAAAACCACCTTATTATAAGGCTTCTGCAATATTTATGCACAGTAGAAGGAAGGGAGGAAATACCAACTATAAGTACATTGAAAAAATATTCAACAGCTATCCTGGATGTACCTGGGAAGTGGTAATAATAATAGTAATGTTAACTGTGAAAGCAGGAAGCTTTGATGCTTCTGCACTATAAATAATTACTAACAAAGGCGATTGCCAGTGTGGAGAATTGTTTGCAGAGGGATTCATTTCTGATTTTTAAGTGTAAGTATATTTAGACAGAAAATTATTTTTGTTCCTGAAAGCCAGGGAGTTGTTGTAAATGGGAAGAATTAGCGATTTGGACTCCACAGAGCAAACACCAGCCTGGTTATTACAGATGAGACTTGATGGATGTAGTTATATTGAGGTTAGCACAGGAAGCTATTGCTATATTTTACATTTTAATGACTGAACTCAGTCATATTATTGTTAGCAGTTGAATTTACACAGTTTTCTTTAAAAAATACTCAGTTTGGCAGCCTCCTTTCCTGAAATGTTGCAAATATTTCAAAGTCTGTAATGTCCCTCTTGCTAAGTCACCTTTGAACCAAAAATCTTCACTGAGAAATTTGTTTGTGCATATGAGCTTAGACATAGTCTATCAAAATAGCAGAATCCAAATAATTGAACTTGAGGAAAGGAATAAAGGAGCTTACCAGATTTTCCTGCACTTTGCCGTTGGCGATTTTGCACTGCAGTCCAGAAATTGTGACTCCAAAATCTGACATTTTATTGTATAAGTGAAACCCTGTAGGATTTTGCACGGCAAGATGTATTAGGGAAATAGTGCTAATACCTGAGTATAAAATAATTACAAGTAGCTAGATGAGATTGACTACATGTGACAGCAAGAGATACCTGAACATTTTTAACTAGGACATGCCATTGTGGGTGGAACCGGACACTAGGAGAGCTGCTGCACAGCTCAAGAAAACTTGAGCACAGTTTTCTCTCATAAAAACTTCGCCTGTTTCCACGTCCTGGACAAAGAATTTGTTGAAGTCTTGGGTTTTAGCTTGTAAGTGGTGGTTCTTGTGAGTTTATGTAAAGAGTCTTTGTTTTTTTCAGTTCCTTGTTTAGCGGCCCGCTGAGAAACCTGATGGAGCACAGAAAGATTTTCCTTTCTCCAATTTTATTTTTCAAAAACTGCTTCTATTGATGGAAGCGTGAACAGAGTTTATTGACAGAGTTCAATAGTAGCACATCGGGCTAAAGTAGAGATGGGGTAAAACACCTGTATAACCTCCTGTAAAACATCATGATAGTTCTTAAAAGCAGTAGTCCAGCAGTTTCCTTTAACATTTATCCAACTCAGAATCCCCAGAGCTCTTCTTTTCAACTCTGGGGCTACCCAGATCATATCCAGGGATGGTCCATTTCTGCTCTCAAAGCTAGCTGCTTTAAAAACTGTCCACTTTTGATGTTGTGTTTTTGTAAAATAACTGATTATTCGTGCCTATATTAGATATTTACAACAATAAATGTGATGTAAGGCATGAGCTGTAGTTTATCTGTATTTAAGATCTTTTAAGTCGCAGATAGCCATCAGACTGGCTATCAGATAGTTTTTCCCCAGTCTGAATCTCAGATCCAGTAACATACCACACTTGAAGAACAGGAAGAAGGATATGTTGATCAGTTCTTATAGTTCAAAATTGGGGCCAAACCTAAAATACATCTGTTGTCCTAGACATCTGATGTTTGGTCAAGACTGGATATTATATAAGAGAGCATGAATACTTCTGGACTAAATATCTCACAGGAATAATTCACATTTTCTCCTGGTTCACACAGCCTTCTACTCGGGCAACAGATGTGTAACCTTAACTCTTAAACCTAATGGTCTGTCTTGAAGTTCTTTTTCATGTGCTTCCAGTATGTGTCTTCATACTGCTAAAGTTCCTTTGATCTCCTTTTGGCCACCTTCCAAACCATCTTTTAATTCCTTTTGTGAAATTTCCATACCAGTTTTAATTCCTGCCAGAAGGCAACTGTTCCATCTCTGTTCAAGCAGGACCCTAAAGCTTTAAATTCTCAGCATTTCTCTCTCTGGAAGTAATACTCCCTGCTTAGACTTCAGAGTCATCAGGAATATGTAGATCCAGGCACTGCTGGGGAGAGAAATAAGGACACAGAATTCCTTCCTTGACAACAATTGTCGCCTTTCCATTTGCAGCTTGACTTGATTGTAGAGATACTTGGCTTTTTTCTGCAGTACTTGCTACTCTTTAAGTTCCAGGAATCTTTATTAAAAAAAAAAAAAAAAAAAAAGGAATCCAGCCAAAACCACAACTCATTTGGTACTCTTTGCCAAGTTCTTTCTGCTGTCTGTGTGTATATCCAT
The DNA here is from genome assembly GCA_013397115.1 of Edolisoma coerulescens. Lineage (NCBI taxonomy): Eukaryota > Metazoa > Chordata > Aves > Passeriformes > Campephagidae > Edolisoma > Edolisoma coerulescens. The sequence goes on along the minus strand of VWZW01000878.1, from coordinate 917,892 downwards.
TGAATCTTGTGAGTGCAAGACCTGGGATTGTCAGTTAGTACCAGTCTTATACTGTCGTTAAAGGACACAGATGTGACTCAGAATCATCTTGGACTTGATTAATTGATCTGTAGATGACCCTCAGGTGCAGGGGGAAGGTTGTTTTTAAATTTGAAGAGTCCCTACTTCTGTACCATTTTATTGAAGAGGAGTTTCTGAGTTTTGGGGAGGCCTAGCAGCCTTCCTGGGTAAAGTCCCAGTTAAATATGTTAATATTAACAGACATGGTTGAAGAACAGGTTACCACGTTACCATAAGGGAAAAGCTAATGGTATTTCTTCTTTAAGTTTACTCTTTGTTATGACTCACCCCTGCAGGCAAGGGTGACTGAGGTTCTTGTTAATAGATGTCTTGCAGTAGATTAGAGTGAAATGACACTGAACAATGACATATGAATGAATGACATATAAATGCTGTTTATATATATCTTTTTGTAGGGATTATTTTAGTATAATGTGCCTGCAATGAAAAGGAAGTATGTAGCCATTTTGGTTATTTTCTATCTGTAGTAATACAACACTGCAAAAGTGTAAAGATACCACTTAAGAAAATACATAAGGAAAAGAAAGAATGAGAAAGAAAGGATAAGAGTAGATAGTGGAGAGGAAAGATATCACCACCCATCTACCAAGGAGGCTTGATTGTTGTTATTTGGTGTCCATTGTTTGAAGTGATGGTCTCCATCTTGATCAGTTGGAAGTGGGGGAATCCCCCGAAACACAAAGTTCAGTGGGTTAATAAACATTCAGGTTTGTTGGACATGCCCTCCCTTGCTGGTGGGGGCACTTTTACCCTGCCTGATATAACACTGTGGATCACATGCAGTCCTCTGGTGGAAGGCCCCAAAAATTAGTCAGGGGGCACTCTGGGGGTCTCTGATAGTTTATGACACCTTCTAAGACATGACAGCTGCCTCTCATGCCAGTGTGGTTGAGCCAGTTGTGGCCCATCAGAAGGGATGAAAACCTTCGGGCCTGTGTGTGAATGCCCTGCTCCTTCCCCAGGGAGACAGTGTTCAACTGAACTTGTTATCTAAGGGAGGACATTGGCATGATAAAAAGCATTATCCCACCTCTGCAGACTGCTTCTTATCTGCCTTCTCCCTTATGTGGCTCAAACCCCAACTTATAGCCTCTGGTGGTGGGTGCTCACCCTCTGTGCACCTGGGCTGTGACCTTGCAAACCCAGCCTGGGCAAAGCACCCCCTGCTATTGCAAATGGCTGATTGAGTCTTTAACCATTAACATTTCAGTCTCTCGTGCCATCCTGCTATAGAAATGGTAGTGACTAAGTAATAGATTTTTTTTTTTTAAATTTAATTTTATTTTTTTACTCTGGTAGGTTTTTAAAAACTGAAATGCATTACTTAGATTTGTTAGGTCTATGTTTCTATCGAAGAGCAACAACTTAAAAATCCTGACCTGTTGTTACAAGCATTTGTGTAATTGTGACTTAGTGTCCAGTGAGGTCTGTTGAGAACCTACCACCGGCTGGAGCGGGATTGGATCCGGGTGCATGGCTTTGCATGGCTGTACTCTCTGTACTCTACGTACATATTGTAAGTCCAGAAAAATATATGTATGTATATACAAACCACGTATTTTGTTTGTGATTTGAGTTATGATTTTAATCTCATAGAATCATAGAATGGCTTGGGTTGGAAGGGACCTTAAAGACATCTTCCACTAGACCAGATTGCTCAAAGCCCCATCCAGCCTGGCCTTGAACATTTTCAAGGAGGGTACACAGCTTCGCTGGGCAACCTGTTCCAGTGCCTCACCTCTACACCTATTCTGCATCTGCATCTATTCATCTGTCTTAATCTCTGCATCTATTTGTTCTAACTACTTTGTAGAGTAGCCTTAGATACTTTTGTCTTCAGTACTACATTGTATATAGGGTGGGACTTGTAGTTTATAACCCCTGGTACTGGAAGAGCTTTTTGTAAAGAGTTTATCTCAGCGCTCACCAAAAATCTTTCTGGAAGTTCAAGTGTGCTAAATCTTCAGAGATTCAATACCATTTCTGGCTTTGTTCTTTAGGACAACAGTAGGTAAAGATGAAAATGTGGCAGAACTCCATCTACCACATTCAGAATTGGTAGAATCTACAAAGCTTAGATTTTCCTACTACTGTCAGGAAATGTAAGTGCATTCTTCAGTTTTGCACAAAAGTTTCTGGGAGCTAAAATTATGTGGATTTGTTAGTCAGTTTTCTTAGGGTTTAATGCAATTCTGTTCATTAGTAAACCATATGCTATCCTTTAACCAAAAACCCAGATTTTTTGTAGCTACTACAGCTATGTAGAATTACCACTTTGTTCATTTGCGTAATGAGTTAGGAAGTCTACTTGGAAATTCTCATGCATAATATGATTTATTAAATTTAAGGTTAAAATCAGGGTTAAAATTGTCTTATTCAATACTGTGACCTTAATACTGTCTTTGCAAGTTTCCTTAGGAGCTTAATGCATTCAGATTTATACTAACTTGAGTACAACCCATTTATTTTTCTTTGACCCTTTTGTCTGCTATATGATTTACTCATGTTGCATATTGTTTTGTTTTAAATACTGTTAAGTCTTTGCTTGAAGCAAAACTGCTCTCCAGATTTTCTCTTGGAGGTAATTTGCTCCAGGCTACTTTTTAACTTTCTGAAACGCAAAGTAAATGCAGTTCAGGTTTTAATTGTATGTCTTTTTCTCATTTTCAAAAATATGCTGCCCGGACGCATCACTTTGTTATTTAAAGGGCTGATAAATGTGTCTAAGTTGTATTAATTTATGTGGCAATAGAATTCAAATTAATGCTAACCAGAAGATCTTTTAATGCATGAGTAGTATGAAAGGTATAATTAAATCTCTCTGAAAAAAAATTACAGGATATTTAATGAATGTCAGGAACATAGTTTTAGCCCTTAAATAATTTTTCTTTGTTACAGGTACTTTTCAGGGTTATCTCTACCAGAACCTTAAAAAAATTATGTCTTAAGAAAACAGTAATTCTTCCCCTTCATTTGCACATTTGGATTTGTGCTTATTCGTTGCACAAATTTTTGGCACCAAAATGAATTTTCTGTATGTTTTTTCATGAATCAGTGTACATTTTTGACTACCTCCAGCTGCCAAGATTGTTTGAAATATACCAAATAACCTTAGGCGTTTCTGCTTCAAGAAAGACTTGTTGATTCTTTTCTAAGTGAGAAAGAGGGCATTTTTATCTCATATCTCAAATAGTAACAGTAGAAATTATATTTAGTGCGCAGTGGACTTGAAAGAAATCAATATTCTTTTTAGCTTGCATAAAGAAAATCATAGGTTCTTAGCAAAACCATACCATGCAGCATATTGAAACTGCCATTATTCCTTTTTCTGTGGAGACTATCAATTAAAGTTCAGGTACCAGCAGCATCGTTTCTGGATGCTGGGATTTAAGTATGGGCTCTGTAACAGTGATGACTGACATGATTCAGCCGTAGGTCAGTTGGAGAGACCCAGGTGGGACTACAGTCCTCTCACACCTGCAGGGAATAGGAAAGGTTATGTTCAAGCACCACCTGAATGTTGTCACTTGGGAATCCACTGCTGCTGCCCTAGATGCATGGATTCATTCATCTAAAGGCCCGCACAATGTACTATTTTCCATTTCTTTTTCCAGTCATGGAGACTGAAAGGTGGTTTGTCTTCTTGTTTCAAAGGGTAGATGAACTGTAGAAAAGAAATGATTTCTATAGGACTCACATGAAAATTTCTGGCAGAGGTGATGAGTGAGTCTGGGAGTTGTATTAGAGTCCCTATATGTACACAATAGATTCTATACAAGATTTAAACAAGGAGGGAGAAGAGGTATTCTGGCTTGGATTTGGTGGCAGGATGCATATTCATCCTAAAAATAGCATGTGCTCTCTGTCATGGAAGAGCTTTCTGTTTGAATCAGAGTAATCTCTGGAGTGTATCTTCCTCCTGAGACGAAGTTGTTGTCTTTTTTTGTTCCATGAATTACTCTCCCAGGCAGTGAAAGTGATCCTACCTATTAGAAATATCCCATATGGCTGAAGTGCCTCTTCAAGTGCTTGGTGTACACAGGTCAACGTAGACTGTAGGGGAGGCTGGAGAACAGTAATTTGTTTGGAGAAAATCAGGAGGATGTAAGCAAAGGAAAGGCTTTTTGAAGCATTTAATGCATAATGTTTGTTTTTGAACACTTAAGACTTGTTTTTGAAATAAATGGTACCCTCAAAGTGGGAAAACCATGGCATGGATATCTTTGTAGATTACTAAAGTAAAGAAACAAAAATCTGCACTGTGACGATTTCAGCTCCTACTTTCAATTGTGGATGTTCCCTTCCCCCCAGTTTTAGCATTTTCCAGTTGGCATTTCAGTGAGGGTAAATATATTAGGAGTCTTAGTCCTTTCAATGATTATTAAAAGATATTGCCAAATATTTCAAACTATTTGAATTCTTTTCTCTGGAGATCTGATCAGTATTATCAATGCATTGTTACTGTAATGTCTAGATTATCCATGTGTCATGGCCTTTTGGGGATGGCTTTTTGGTGACTCTGAGAGGGATTTAGGCAACACGTAAAACCTAAGGTTGTCAGGTTCTTTTCATTTTGCTTCTTTCTGATAATCATTGCTTTTGTCATATGAAGAAAAGGAGCACATTTGCTAAAATTCCTGTTAATGCTGAGAATAATCACTGTCTTAGAAGGTGAACAGGACATCGGTCTGTAGTGCCCAGAACAGAATTAATCAGTCCAATTTATTTGAGCCAACCTGCTGTATCTTATTTTATATTTAAATACTGGTTTTATTAAATATGGTATTATATATGTGACCAATTGTTGTTATTTCTCTTGGAGGTTTCTTTCAAATATTTTGGCCAAAGTCTGCTTATAGTCATAGCTCATAGACAGCTGTAATTATACTCCAATTAGCAGATATTCAGAGACACAAACGGTTTCATTGCTTTGAAGGGGTTAGTATGTTGGAAACTGGGATCTTTAGAGAAAAATAGTATGCAGTTGCACATTAAAAAAAAAAAATCAAAGAAGAAAACATGCTGTCTGGCACTTTGTTAAGGAAATGAGTGATGCATGAGTCTGTTTTGCCCAAATAAGAAGTGAACAATTCTATTTACCCCTACATTTACTCTTCAGTTGAAGTAATTGATGCAATACAAGTGTGTGTGGGTTTTTTGGATTAGGGTTTTTTTTCCTTCATAGAGTTGCTCTGCCATATTATAATCACGTTTTTCTTGACTTGCTTTCCATGCTTTTCAGCAGTTTTGAATTATATATAAACCTCACATGTATAAGCTTTGTCTTGTCTCTCAGTTCACTTGTAAGATTAACATTGCTGTTGACCAAAGTTAAGCAAATGCAATGAAGGCTGATATTTTTCCAATTAATTATTGGAAATTGTTCCTGCCTGTGAACATCAGTATTCAGTGCACACTCATACCAGAATAAAATGGTTGGTCATTAGCTTCCAGTCCTCGGTGTCCAAACTTGATGCTTCCTCCAAAAAAATCCATCACAGTACTCCTGAAAGGTACAGAGATGACTTTTGGAACACACTTGTTCTGGTGGGGCTTTAGAGAGTTGGTTTGGAAATTGTAAAACATTTCATTCATCACCATGCTCAAAAGAATGATTTATTCATGTATTTGAGATAGAATTATTTTTGTCTCTGTCTCTCTAATGCACTGCACTTCGGGGTATACAAATCATTTCAGTGTGTCATACTAAAATCCGGTGGCTGAAAACTGTTGTCCCAGCTGGAAACCATGAGAACTGTGGAAAGTTTCCTTTTCTCCTTTAAAAAGGAAAAAGGTCTTTGCTAGGATTGATTCTTGTGGTAACCCTATGTAGATTAATGTGGAAGTAAAATAAAGTGGCTCTATGGAGTGGGTTGGACAGGAGAAGCAAAATAACTCTTGCTCTGTTAGGTAATTCATATAGTAATGGTTTCTGTAAAGGAAATGTATAAATAGCAGAAAACTGCTGTTTTGAAAAGGAGGTAGAAGGGAGAGCTGCTCAGTGGTTATTTGTTCATGTCAGAGGTGAGAGATTATTTAAAATATTATTTCCTTAATTATTTTATTTAGGCTGTCTCATTATGTTGGTTCTCAATGACGATGTCTCAGCTTGCTACATAGGTAACTGGCCAGAGCATCATCAGCTCATGAACCAAAGAATCCATCTTGCTGCAAACGGAGCTGCACAGAAGACGTGAAAATAATCCAAATACTTCAGTAGGAACTGGGGGTTCTTCACCACACTCCAGAATGAACTCACTCAAATCAGGCATTTTCAAATTCATTTCTTTTTCCGTCACTTGTAATGTGGAAGGTGCTGTCTGACAGCCCTGGAAATTAAGTCCTCTATTTCTCCACAGGACAGGTATAGCAAGGGCGACAGCAATGCAAGCTTCCCCACACTCTCCTGCTAATGTTCCTCAGCCCAGTTCTGAAGAAGTCACTTCTGGAGGTGAGTGGGTGGAAGAGTCTCTGTCTGTGCAGAGACTGCTGCAGGGGCAGTGGTTCCTGCAGGACAGGCTGTTGGATGGAGGCTGACCCCTTGTCTTGAGTGAGCCACCAGTCTTTAAGATAATCAGTTTATGTATCATAAAGCGGCATGGGCTGGATTCGTTGAGGTTGCATTATTCTGCTTGACTGCTGTCACATTTTGATATTTCTTTGTGGCTGGATGGCACCTGTATATTTTTTTCTTTTTGCACTGTTTTGTTGTTAAAGCCTTTGTCAATGCTTTATGTACATGTCTCCGAAGTGGCATGTGAATAACTGAATGCAGCCTGGTTGTAAATGTGGTACGGAAAAGCAGTTACTGGTGGCAGCCATGTGTGCAAGAGGAGCTGCAGGGCACTAGACCAGGAGGCATGCTTTGAAATGCACCAGAAATTGATAAGAAAGTGTATGTTGGTTTCCAGTATCTAAATGAATGATTAGGTTTCTGTTGCAAAGCCATATCTTAACCATTTCTCTTTTCATAATTACTATGTAATTTAGATATTAACATCAATTAAGCTGGTAAACTAATGTTCGTTTTCAGATAATTTTACAATTAATGAAATCTGCCTATCTAAAGCTAGACATGCAACATTCTACACTATATGAAAATAAAGAGTATGTATTGCAGTAACAATAGCTAGTTGTCATCCAAACCAGAAATTTGTGATAAATTATGTGAGAGGAATTAATGACTGATGCAAGTTTTCAGAACAAAAATAATGACTGCTTACCAGTTTGGCAAATATATTCTCCTATACATTCCTGGAGTTACTTAAGTACTAAATACTTGAAATACAGTGAGATGTATTCTGTTTTCAGCCAAATTTACATCTCTTAAATACTGAAATAAATCTGAGAAAATGGGAAACAAAGGATTAGCAAGGCTGTTAGGTCATGGTGAATTACTTTTCTAGTTTCAAATGCTGTGTGAAGGATTTGCAATGCCTTGATTGTCATTTGTAGTGTAGGCCCTTAAGTCTGTTTAACTCTGTTTCTATGACTGTTTGTAAACAGGTATGATAACAAGAGACCATGGTACAATTCAATAATTATATAAACTTAGCATTGTTCCTGTCTGTTTCCACAAGATCATAAAGTAAGAAGAGTTAATTTTCCTAGTCAAACTAGACTTCCTGACAGGATTTCTTAATTTTTTTTCTTTAATGGATATGAATCAGAATTCATTCCATATACAGCTAAAACAGTTCCTGACTTTTAAATTTTTTTAAAAAATTTTTCAGGCAGGGGATATGGACTTCTGTTCATAATTAAAATTCATGACAAAGTCCTGTTGAGAAGTCATTTGAGACTGATCCATAAAGCGGAGAACAGTTTGAGAATCCTTGTCATGACAATACATGGCATTAGGATATTTGCTAATAAGTCACCTTACTTAATGTTTGTATGGTGCCAATAAATCATGTGCATTTGTGCATTTGATTTTTTTCAGCTCTTTTGAGTGCAGTACAGATTGGTAATCTATTACTGATGTTGACAAAGCTGTAGAGAGGTCCAGAGCTGGCCTCCCACACACCTGAAGCCCAGAATTTCAGCTCAAACCTCCCTCTCTGCCATGTAAACCTTTGAAGATAATTATACACCTTGTCACAATTAAACCTTTTTAATAAGAGATTTTATTTTAAATTCAAGTACAAAAAAACGTTTTCAGTAAAACACAAAAGAATGGTCATAGAGACTGTTTTCTTCACACAGTATTTATTCATACCACATTCATCTTTCTGTCTCTGCATCTGCTTTCTGTGAATACTAATTAATGCAGAGTCAGATTTTTTTCTGCATATTTACATTGAATAGTGGTGATCTAAAGTAGCACACTTGTAAACCAGCATATAGCCCAGAGCACCCCAGATCTTGATCCTGGTGTCCTAACTTATACAAATCTGTTGTTTCTCCTGTGATTGCTTACATGAGAAGAGGCTTTGGCATTACGTTCATAGTTACAGATCCCTATCTTAAGAGCTTCCACTTTATCAACTTGTCTTTACCTCCAGTTATATCCTAGTGATTGTACAGCCTCTCAGAGCTTCTGCCCAGGGACTGGGAGTACAGGAAGGTTAAACCAGTCTTTCAAGAGGGTATATAAATATCTTTCCTGAAGATGCAGTAAATTGGTTTGAGGCTTCAGGCTCAATTTAAAATCTCATTTTTTTCACCAACCACTAGATAACAGAGTATAAGGGACATAGTCAGAATTTTGGATCAAGTGTCAAGAGACAGAGGTTGCAAACAAGGAATAAGAAACACTTTAGGTTCACATTGAATAATGTGTAGTCAGTTGGGAAACCCCCATGTTAAAATGTAAATCTGTTTTGACTTTCTGTCTGTGAAGATAATATAGATCTGTGTTTATATTTGATCCAGAAGGGAATTTGCTTATTCCCAGTCTTCTGGAGATAAATCTAGAAAAGCATTTCCCTAGCAGGTTTGGAGCTAGGGTAGAGTACACTGGTCTGCGTGTGATGATCTGGAAGGAACTGTGTAATGTTATATTGCTCAAAAGGAGGTTTTTATTTGAGGCACTTAGAAATGTTTCATATGTCAGCAGTGGACTTCTAAAAATAAATTACTGAGACACAGCAGAAGTAAATGCCTTCTAATCAAAACTTTATGCCACTGGCATCTGTAAGTAAAAGGGAGACTAAAGTACCAAAGCTATTGGAAATGAAATCTCATTGCTCAACTATCAGGCTGTACAACTGATTTCGTAGACTTACCACATAGTTACCACAGGCTTCTATCATGTTACTGTTTAGAATTATTGGGATCGTAGGAAGGAATTTTTCACTTGTCTCTCTACAAGGTTTCACAAAGGACTAAGTTTTTATCCTCCATTAGCCTTTAGGTTTATAGTTTTAATCCAGATACCATTATCAATCAACAGCTGTGTAACAGAGTATATGAAAAATGCTTGTTTTTAAATTTGTTTAGTATTCTACAGCAATACTGTGGCATCTGTAAAGGTTTAAGTGTTGCCACCCATGGAACTCATTGCAGAGCCATTGCCATGAACTCTCACAGGGCAGGGAATACATTTTTCTGTGCACACATAAAGCCAACCCTGCCTAAGTCTTTGGATATTCTGGTGATGCTGGTAATATGTATTTATAGCAGACTCTGTGCAAGGAAAAAACAAGCAAATAGGCCCCCAAGTCCCACAATAACAATTTCACCCATTTAATTATTTTCTTCTGAGCCTAGGCCGATTGAAATTGCTTGAGAGTGTTACCTTTAATCTTGTAGCAGAGTATTTGAACTGAGATGTTGAAAACAGTACAGCCCAAAAAATGCTGCATACACAGGATGAGGTATGCAGACAAAAAATGAGAAGGTGATACAGAATGTAAATCTTTCAGGAGCCTTATGAGAATGCCATCTGATTGTATCATGACGACCCAGGTAACCGTCATTGTCTGCATTCCGTAAAATCCTGACTCACAGATGAGCGTAGTTTTCACTAAGTCAAACTATCAGATCAACTACAAAACCCCATGGCTTTTGGTTTTGTCATTCTTTGATTCCTAGGAAGACTGATGAGATCTAACAGCTCAAGGGTATTGAGGCTGATGAAGTCTAAATTTTCTGTGAGTTTTTTCTATTTTAGTATGCAGCAAATGAAAAATTGGCCAAGTAAATACTGAGACCCTAGAATTGTGAGATTTTCTGGGGCAAAAGGAAGGTTTGTTTGCACTTAAATGCAGTTTCTTTCTTAGGCTCATCTACTCTGCATTTGGAGTTGATAGTGAATTTCTCCTGCACTTTAATGGTTGTTGTGCCAGGAGGCTGTGGATTTTTGTAGATTTTCTTTTGCTTGATCAAATACTCTAGGCTCTTATAAGGGAGATGAAGCAAATTAGGAAATGTGTTCTTTTTTAAAAAAAATACTTAAGAATGTGCTTCAGGAAAAAGAAAACTTAATTTGTTTTAAAGGACAGATGCCTCTTAAAAAGCACTTAAATTTTAATCAATCCCTTAATTTTTATTAATCTGTAATGAAAAAAAAACCCCAGTGATTAAAATCCCAGGAAATTGATTTGAGCTTACAAGCTGAGTTGTTAGCTGGAATTTAGAGGTTTTGCTGTAACAGTCTATCAGATCCTATCTGTGTGTTAAGTGCTGAATGACCTTGTGCCATTTATATTGCTCTGTGGTTTGTCAAAAGAAAAAAAGCTTAATTTGATAATTAAGTAGGAGAGAATGAAAAAATATATTCTGGCAGTTTGTGACCAGGCTGGGGGAGCAATGTCCTATTTGTTCTTTAAGATGGAATCAGTGGATATAACTTAAGAATTACATTTATTCTGGATAGCAATTGCTTTTTTTCCCTCTTTTTTTAATTCTGGGTTTGTTTTTTTTTTTACTAGAGTTTACACCAACATTGCTGGTTTGTGAGAAAGAAGTCTCTGTGCTAGTTTACTTAATTTTGTAAGAGTGCCGGAGTGAAGGCTGCCTATTTATGTCAGGTAGAGCATAATGGGACAGTATTCTTTACCCTCCAGAACTATGAAAAAACATTCAGAAGAATTGGTGTATAATTGGAAAGGAAACTTTAATTGTAAATAGGTTTTGGGGTTGTATTTCTTTTAGGATTTTGGGTTGGTTTCATTTTTTTGTTTGTTCTAAATTGAGGTTTGGCTGCCAAGTTCTGAATGGTTGGGAATAGTTCGAAGGTCTGATTTGAAGTAATTGATTGAGTATTGTCTCCTGCTGCAGTCCTGCCTGGTGGCTGATGGGTTGTGCTGTCCCTGATAGTGCAGAGGATACTGGGAGACCTTTGGGGGCCCTGTAGGGTGGGTACTGCTAGATTAATGCTGATGTTGCTTCTTCCTTCCTTCCCCCTGCTTTCTTCTGCATCTCCCTCCCCATAAAATACCCTCTTGGCTAAATGCTTGTGCAGAAGAAAACTGATGTCATGGCCTGTGTACTTTGCCTTTCCCAGTTTTACAGCTGACAGTGCTGTGACTGTGACAAGTGCACTGTGAACTTGCTGCCTTTACCCTTGAACCTCTTAGTAAGTGTATAGGGATTTCTTGTGTGGAGTAATCTCCCTTGCTGGAGATGGTGCAAGTGTGTGTTTTGTTTTAACTTGGAATGGAATCTGACACAAGTTCTGAGCAGATCTCATGCTGGTTTTGAGCTGAGCACTTCACAAGGTAAAGGAAGCTGGGAAGCAAATTGAGTTGAGCCTTGCCTGCAAGTAATAAAATTTTTTAATCTGTGGTGCTGCTGGTTTCACACTGATAGAGATCCTTATTTTCTAGTACCTTCCTAATGATGGTATTTTTCTTCCTAATATTTATACTCTTTTACTTGTGCTCTTAGCTTGGTGACATAGAATCTGTGCTGAAACTCTGCTTAGAGATGAGGCTGTGTTGTAGAGTTCCCGCACATTGATCCTGCTGTTGACTTCCCTTCACAGGAACAGCATATGAATGAAGAAGATGCTACTATGTTAATGTCAGACACAGAAAATGTCTTCTCTGTTCACAGGATCAGTTTTGTAGTATCAATGTGCAAAAGAAACAGCTGAACTGATGTTTCAGGCAATTGGCTGTAGAACTGCCTGGAAATGGGAGTGGTGGAGTGACTGATAGCAACAAATCAGCAAAAGCTACTGTAAAACAAAACTAAAGCCTCTCCCATCCTGTAGATGGTGTATAAATGGTGTCAGCAAGCAGATCTACTTCTCACCTCACTGGGGCTTATAGGTTAGCTTGGAATTTTCCTTGCAGAACAGGAACTTGTTTTACATCGTCTACGGACAGTGTGTCACCAGTTACACTGTGCTTCATCTGGGCAGCCAAGTATGCCTTTTTCTTTCTTTCTTTCCATGAGCCAAGTAAACATAAAATCTAAACTGAAGATTTGACGATAGGGAAAACCCTCTGTTGTTGCTCACTCTTTTTAAAGATCCGATACTGTGCTAGAGGGCAGAGAGCACTGTGGTGTGAAACCAAACATTTCACTGAAGTCAGTATTACTAATTTCAAGTGAAGGTTTCCATGGGCTGTGTCTAAGACCGAGTATAATCTAAATGTTAGATGTCACTTGAAAGTATGTGATGATTAGTGGGATAGACAGAGATGCATGGTGGGAAGGGTTTAATAGTAAAACTGTAGGGTGCGCTCGTTTAGGATCACCGTACTCTTTGTCCAATACCGTAGAGGGAGAAAAGCCTAATCGTGCCGAGAGCTGAACAGCTGTTGCCCTTCTATACAAGCTGATGCCTTCAAGGGTGCATTTACAGAAAAATAAAACTGGGAGCATGGAATGGGTACAGAGGACAGGCTAAGCCAATTAATCTCTAACTTTGCCATGTGTATATATGTACATATATGTAAAGGGTGTTTATCTAATATACTGTATTTACAGTATATGATTTTTTTCTTTTCTTAAAACAGAATAAGATTTTACATTTAATTTTAAATGTTTTCTCTTTGATCTGCGTCTTTAAATCTGATTGAGGGAAACAGAATGTTCTCTTATTGGAACATAAGCGGCTCTGCTATGCATTTCCTATTTTGAATGCTTTGGGATTGTTATGTGTTTTTATAGTAATAAGTTAAGTAAATAGACCTGTATCAGCAATTTTGAGGATATGAGCTTAGTGTGCAAACATCTGTTGTGTATATTTGATGTACAGTTGCCTTTCCAATATGCCTTTTGAGATGTATCTTTTCAGTACAGTTATCCTGCAGTGCTTGATGATGTTGACCATGGTTCTGTGACCATAATCATAATATTCTGAACATAAAAGATGAATTCTTCTTTCTGTTCTGTTTTCTTCTCCTCTTTCCATGTAGCCTCTCTTTGTCTCTTCTGGTGAAGTGCTTCTATATTGAGGATTCCACAGAAGAAAAAACTGGCATACTGACATCTTAAATATTGCTTGTGGTAGCTTCTACTGTTTGAAGTTTTTGACAATTGGGAAGGACTTGGCAGTACCTGAGTGTGCACATGAATGATTCCTCCCTCTCCCCCACTGTTCTGGCTGGCAGATGGTCCTTGAAGGACTTTTGCCAGCAAGTGCAAGTCAGAATAGCCCCAGGAGTGACTGATACCAGGCAGCCTTTCCCTCTTGCTGAGCTCAGCAGAACAAGCCTGCTAGTGAACCTGATCTATCATTTTCAAAGTTATTTCATATTTTTTGTCTCAGAAATCACAGTAGCAGCAGAGCAGCGTGTTTAGCTCACCATGAGAGCTGTCAAACATAACCAAATATGAAATTAAATGATTGTTACAAAATAAATGCCTGGGAGAGTGTTTCCAGTCTTAATGCTGCAATAACAAGTATCTTTTAAAATATAAGCTTTAACATAAATTTTTTGTTCAAAATGTTTGCTTCTGAAAAAAGCACAATTAAGACAGTTTTGCAGGTTGGGATGATCTTCAGGATTGCTCTGTAGCACCACTCTCACTGCAATAGTAGTTCTTAATAGAACTGTTGTGGTTTTACCCCCTCTGGCAGCCAAGCCCCAGGCAGCTGCTTGCTCACTCCCCCACCAGCAGGATCAGGGAAAGAATTTGAAGAGTAGAAGCTGGAAAACTCATGGGTTGAGATAAAGACAGTTTGATATGGAAAGCAAAAGCCACACACAGGAGCAAAGCAAAACAATTCACTGCTTCCCATGGGCAGCCATCTCCAGGAGAGCAGTGCGCATCATGTGTAACAGTGACTTGGGAAGAAAAACATAATTCCTCCAAATCTTCCTCCCTTCCTCCTTTTCCCCGCCACTTTATGTACTGAGCATGATGTCACATGGTCTGAGATATCCCTTTGGTCACTTTGGGTCACTTGTCCTGGCTGTGTCTCCTCTCCAATGCACCCCCCAGTTCCTTGTCACTGTGGCCGTACGAAAAGCAGAAAAGGCCTTGGCTCTGTGCAAGCCCTGCTCAGCACTAATGGAAACATCTCTACATTATCAACCCTGTGTTCAGCACAAATCCAAAACACAGCCCCATACCAGCCACTGTGAAGAAAATTACCCCAGCCAAAACCAACACATTAGCCCTGATTTAGCCAGTGAATATGTATTCAATAATTAATGGTTTCTTTTTGTGTAAAATAGTGGAACTTCATTTTGCAGCTGAGAATTCCTCTTTTTGTATTAATTCTTTTTGAATTAATATTTCAAATTTCATTTCAGTTGTTCCAAATCCTCTCCTGAACACTTGTCCTCTGCCTGACCTCTAACACTGTGGATTAAAAAAAAAAAGAACTCCAGATGGTTCACTTCATAGAATGAGGGCACCTTTATTTGTAAGGAATTTACACGAGTTAAAAATCCAGCAAGAAAATAAACTATCTTAATCAGTGGTCCTTAAAAATTATGCATGCAGTTTCAGAAAGCCATGATTGTAGTGTGACATTGGGTAAGTATCTCCCAGACTTCTCACAGGCTATCAGAGCTAACCAAGCCTGATGAAACTCTTACACTGGTATGTATCCCATACCTTCTGGGCTCTGCTGTAATTACTGCAGTAGCAGGTGGTTTTTTGCAGCTTTGCAGAAGTGGGGTTTGGTATCTGGTTACAGAATATAAGCGGTCCGCTTTGTGCCCTTCATGGACCAAAGCAGGTATCTTTTAGTAATCTTGTGATGGATGTCTTTCCAACTGCAGAATTCCAGTCTGAATAAATTCTGGGACTTCCTCTCTGTGCCACCAGGCTTGGAAGAAATACTGGAGATAAATAAGAGATCATTTGACAGCAGTGCTAGTGAAAATACTACTCTTACATTTGATGTGGTTGTGGTAATAATTGCAAGGTATCAGAACTGATGGGTGACTAAAGTTTTTTTCATTGAAAAAGGTTTGTAGGAAGAAGATACCAACCATGACAATACAATATGGAAAACCCTAACCTCAAGAATAAAAATTTCCATGGACTTTGATAATGTAGAGATTCAATCGAATGTGTTGCTCAACTCTGCCCTAAATCAGGATCAGATGCATATCTCTTTTGTTATTTAAACTGTGATAGCACTGAGTCCCTAGGCACAGCTGGTTCTGTAAACACACAGGGAGGTGGTTTCTGCCCAGAGGAATGTAGTGTTAAGTATGAGACAAGAAAGAGACAGTGTGAGGATGTATTAAAACAGGGGGAACATGAGGTCATGGTGACTGGTCAGCACAAGAAGCAGCTGTAATAGGAACCTGGCTGCCAAGTGTCTTTGTTTTATGATAATCCATTTGTTGCAGTGCCCTGAGGAATATGATTTGTTTTAGCTGAGCTCCAGAGTTGAATGTAGATCGAGCTGATCATCCAGTTATTGAAAACACTCTTCATGTTGAAAATAATCTCATGTTACTCTTCGTCGTTATTTTCTACAAATAACAATGCAGTAATAATCATTGCCTCTATAATAACTGAGCAACTGTACTCATACTCAGTTGTGTGACAGTGTCCTTGAATACCCTGGCACTCCACTGATTACTCCAAAAAACTTAAGCCAGGGAACTTTGCTGGTTACCAGTGAGCTATGAAAAACTTTTCAGCAAAATATATAGAAATGCACATGAGGGTTCCTCAAAAATCTGCAACATAAATATGCAGAAAGAGAAAATTCATGGCAGTCATCTTCTTTGGAGAAACTTCGAGGAGTTCACATGGGTGACAGTCCTAAGCATTTTAATCTTAGTGTAAGTAGATTTGAATCAATGTTTTAATGTTTATTTACAAGATATGTACAGTAAAATTTGTCACTGTATTGTGTAGTGTGAATGTAATGCAGTAAATCTATAAGCCTTGTCATGGGGACCTGGCATGCTTTAAGTGCTCTCTCTGTCCATAAATGGCCCTTCAGTGAGGTAAAGGACTGATGGTGCAGGGGTCAGGACAGAGCAAAGTGCTCTCCAAAGTGGCTTTTCTGCAAAGATGTTATTTTCTTGTCTACTATCAGACTCCAGGCAGACTCAGTCTCTCTCTCTCTCTCTCTGTCTCTGATGGAATTCTGGGCCATAATTGATTCATAATCTATCCTCAGAGATTTTTTATGACTCTCTCAGTTATTCCTAGCTAAACCGGATTTGAATTGAGTTCAGCTGATCTCAGCAACAGATGTCAGGTATCACTAAATAGGGAGGGGTCATGTAGGAGAAAGCCAAAAATACTCACTCTTTCTTTAATCTTGACCAAATGAATCTTTTACTCACTGCATATTTTGCAAAATAGTTTTGTATTTTTACTATTAGTGAAATACTGGGGTATACATAATGTATGAGTAATGCTGTGGAATTGTGTAAAATTATATTGGGAATGTGTATTTTTCCAGTTCACTTTTAATTCATTTTTCACCCCTTATTAAATTTAAAAATAAGAGAATTACAAGTAGTGCCATAAATCAATATGTGTCCTGAACTGCAGAGCAAGTCATTTTTATAAGAGGGCAGGCCCTTGTGTTTATAATAAATCAAGTTCATTATCTTTGGAGCTTCCTGATTAAAGTAATTAGTCATTTATGCTGATACAAAGCCATAAGTGAATACTTAGCTTTGTTTTACAAATATTAAATCTTAACTTGTTTTGTAAGGGTCATTGGTTATAAACAGCTACACATTGTAATGTAAATTTGTTGTTTTGTTAGCGGGGAAGTAGTTTCTGCCAACACAAATTAATACACCAAGCAACTCTCTTGCAGCTAGAACAAACTGCCTTTAAGACTGTAACATGGAGACTAATTTAAAATGCCCGCTAGGACATAGCAGGTGGAGCTGGGGAAGGAGTTGGTAGTGACTGCTGTTCAGTGCTGAGGTTGGTGAGGGACTGCAGGCTTCCTGGGACTGTGGCCACCCAGGAAGGCTGTGTGGGTTTCCCCACTTCTGCAGTGGTCATGCTGGGAGCTGCCCATTCCCCCAAACCACCGTGGAGAGCTCTGGTTAGTGTCATTTCCAAAATATTTGGGAATTTGAGACCTGCATGTGCTTTTGTATCTGCAGAATGATGCTGCTGCCTGAGGGGCTTCAGTTCGAAATGCGAGTGTGTCAGTCCAGCTAGGTATTAAAAAGGTCATTGCCAAGCTAAAATTCCTGCTTTTGAGAAAAGCATGCACGAGATCGTACTTCCTGCTGCTCTTCTTCAGCTGTTGGTAAAATATAGCCTCTTCTGGGGTAGGGTGAAACAGAGCTTATTTTTCAGTATGAAAGCCATTGTGTTCCTGTGGAAAGTTTCTCTATTTCCAGGCATCAGTTCTGACCAATAAATACTTGGCATCATATTTGTAAAAGTTGCCCTTAGACTGGAATAAATCCATACATTGAGGACAGAAGTTCAGAAGTCTCGTGAGTTTTTTTGTGGATTGTTATTAGGTATGCCTATGCCCACAGGTAGAACGAAGTAGGATGAGCCTGGTAATTTCAGTGTAAGTCTAGCTTTTCTTTTGAATATCAAGTGTTAGAGGATCTGTGAAAATGTAACATTAGAAAGGACCTAATGACCTACCTTGGCTGTAACTCTTATTTAAAGAAAACAAGTCTTCTTTCTGCTTTGGTTTCTTTGTACAATTCCAAGGGTAATTGTGAGCCTCCAAATTCTTTCTTTTCATATTAGATTACATCCTTTAGGGTTAAAGTAAGGGAAACCTTTCCAGCAGTTACTTTGGTCACCTGCTGTGCAATCTAATAATGCCATGCTAATCTCAAAAGGAGTGTCAGTCACAGTCACATTTGAATTTCAGTGTTTCAGGAAGGAGACAATCAAGAGAGGGAAATTAGCTGAACTAGCACTATGTTGTACTACTTGATTTTAAAATCTACAGTCAGTCAAATACATGAAGAATGGAAGGTGTATTTTTAAGGAGGTACAGGTTTGTTTACAGGATTTTTTGGTGAATTTTAATGGTGAAATGTTAATAAGGAGACATTACTATAGGTTCTTTTTTCTTTTAGCTTGTACTCCAGTGAGAAATAAGAAATAACATAGGGGGTGAGGATTTGAGAGATTCAGCTTATAAAAGGGGTAATTGTGTCTAAGTGCAGGTTAACACATGAGCTCTGGCATTTGTTTTCCTGCTGTTAGTGATGAAACACTGCGCAATGTTCACAAGGAAGCTTAAATGTGCCTTAGAGAAAGACTTTGTATATGCTAGGACAAAGAAAATAGATATTTTTCAGAGATTTTTAAGCATTCTAGCATTTTCCACACTAAAAAAAAGATGGGCTACAAGAAGTCCTCTAAAAGGATGAACATTGTAATTTGAAAAGAAAATAGGTACTCGTTAACTGTTCACCACCTGTATATAAATGCAGGCAATTACCAGGTCCTGCTTTTCAAACATTATTATGTTAGAGCAAGAAAAAAGCCTATAGTATATTTTATATGGCCTTTCTAATACTATATATACACATATAGATTTGTGTTATTTGTCTCTGATTCACCAAATGTTTCTTATGTGTGGCTCAAGGCATTTATTTATTGCAAGGCTTCAAGCTGTGGTAAGCAAGGTCATAGATTAAGAATTGATTTCCACAGTTGCTCTAGCATACAAACTAAATTTCTCTTGGTTGGTTATAAAAACTACAGCTGGGCATAAATTCAGCTTTTCAACATTGTCTTGAAAATTAATGTTAAAGCAAATGAGAAAATACTCTGTATGTACTTGCATGCTTCATTTAGACCTTCAGCTAAAACTTAAGGAAAGCAAATGGGTTTTGTGCTGCAGACCACTAAGTAAAACTACGCTAGTAGTGAAGATGGTGGGGGTTTTATTTCACTTGTACTTTCTTGTTATGATTTTATTTTTTTTAATTCAGATTTCCTGTACAGTTTCCATCAAATCATGTTTTGATCAATATCTTGATTAGTCCTTTTTTTTTACTATATGCTTCTGGAGTCATTGCTAATTGCAATAGGAGTGTGGGTTTTAAAATGAAATATAGCTTCTCTTCTTTGGAAACAGACAGTCCTATTAGAAATAGAAAAATCCTGCTGTTTTTGAGCTTTGTCTCTAACGTGAAACACATGATCTTTTTAAACTGAAGACTATATTTAGATTGAATTGAAAATTTACGTTATCAGTGAGGTATGTTCTGGGGGTGTTTTTATGGTGTTCTTTGTGGCTTGTCATGTTGGGTTTTGCTTTTAAGGTGTGCTTTGTGTTGGTAACAGTAGTAGAGCTTAACTGTATGCAGAAATCAATTTGTGTAAATGTCAATTCACTCTTTCATGAATCCTTGCAGCAACACACAGATTCCTACTGACTACATAATAAATCTCAAGCTGGAGAAATTGGCTTCTTAGACACATCTTTAAAGAAAATATTTCTGATATAATATCCTGCCCTCTGTTATTGAATTAGTATGCCTAGAACAGAAACCATAATATGTAGTGTATGTTTCCAAATCACTGTCAGCATCATCAGGTGGCTTTAAAAAATACTAGCTTGGCCTCTACTGTTTCTGCACATACCCTAGCTACTGTTTCTGCTATTAGCAGAGGAACCAAATTGCAGGATTATTTTTGTAAGATAACAGAGAATATTGTGTTAGCTTGAGAATTCTTGTTTTGCAGTGCACAGCCCACACTGTACCTTATGGAACTGGCCCACAAGGGAGTAGTGTGTCAAAGGTTTTGTGGTACTCTGTTCTGCTAAAACAATGGCTGAATTGCCAACCCTTTTGCACATTAGTGCATGAAATAACTTTCTCACAGTGGCCACAATATGTATGTAAAGAAAAGCACTTGGAAAGCCAAGTGCTTTGTGATGGGAAGAGTAAAACAGTTTGGTGAGTAAAACAGGTAAGGATTTGAAATATAAACTTTATTAAGTAAAATGTGTGTTGAATTGAAGTACCTCAGAAATCACCCCTCTTGCCAATTCGGATGGATATTTTGGAGGAATGAAGTTGTGACATTCATCTGTTGGTAGTGATTTTTATCCCCTCCTTGAACTGTATTTTGCATGATTAGAATACACAGTTCTCCTTTCATGGCTGTTCCCAGCAAATCAGTTAGCACTTGACCATATTTTGCAAATTTTGAGTGGCAGCTTATTTTAATGTATTGAAAAGTGAGGATTTTGTTAGTTTTTTTAATGCCCGTGTCTATAACAAACTTCCTTTTGACTTCATTGAGATTTCCATATGGAGATACCTAAAAAAAATGTGGCTTTGTGGTGAAATACAGTGAATCAGTTCAGCTCAGACTTTCTCTGAATAATAAAAAAGTCTCACTGAAAGCCTTGTTAGGAAGGAATTATGATTATCAAGTCTGGTAGTCAGGAAGGCTTGTTGTTAGTGTATTACTGCAGGACAACTCAAGCATGGTCATGGCTGACTGAATACAGGATTTATGCCCATTTCTAAAATGTAGATTTCTTTTTTTGAAAAACACTGAAATATGTATGAAGAATTTTGGACTGATTCATTAACTTTGAATAAATTCCTACAACAAATGAGTGAAATGAAGAGAAAGCAAAAATAACTAGCTTAGCAGGACTCCTTATATGAGCTTGGCTGCCTGCAGAGACACAGGACTGAGAGATCACTGATAATTCATTGTAGATTCATTTGATGGTAAACTTTGAGAAACAGAATCTTTTCAGAAGCAGATATGGCACCAGCCTCCAAGATTTATGGGCAGGAGCTGACAGTGTACACCTGAGGAATGTCTGTCTAGCTGCAGCCTGGGAGTTTGGGCTTATGTAGGAATTCGTTGTGAAAAATTTTGTTTGAAAAAGTGCACCCACAACATGTATTTGAGACTGCTTTGAGTTAGCAGAGAAGTGTGCTAGGTAATTTAGGCACCCAAAGATGATCAGAGGGCTGGAGCACCTCTTCTATGAGGAAAGGCTGAGAAAATTGAGGTTGTTCAGCCTGGAAAAAAGAAGGCTCTGGGGTGACCTCATTGTATCCTTGCAGTACGTGAAGGGGGCTGCAAGGGAGCTGGAGAGGGACTTCTAGCAGGGGTAAATATTGACAGGACAAGGGGGAATGGCCTTAAAATGAAAGAGGGAAGGTTTAAATTGAATATTAGGAAGAAATTATTCTCTGTGGGGGTGGTGAAACACTAAAATAGGTTGCTCCTAGAAGTTTTGATTGCCTCATCCCTGGAAGCATTCAAAGACAGGGATAGGGCCCTGAGCAATCTGGTCTAGTGGAAGGTGTCCCTGGCCATGGTAAATGGTTAGAACTAGATGATCTTCAAGGTCCCTTCAATCCATACCATTCCAAGATTCTGTGATTCTGTGAGTTGAGTCTTCCCTTTGCATTTTAATTCTGGCATGTTTGTTATCGCAGCACTTGGCGTGAAATCTAGAAAACTGAGGTCTTTCTGGCTTTAATTGGAGAATTAAACTTGTCAAGTTCCCTGAAGGTTTGGAGTGTGCAAATATAAATATTCTTATCATCCTTGGATTTTTGTAACACAATTTGTGCTTCCTCATATGTTGTTATCAAAATGTACATATACTCCAGTGGTATTATTACGTTACATTAGTGGGGATTAATGCTGCAAAATCCAATATCTGCAGCCGGAGGGCAAACCACATCATTTCAGAAAGATCAAGGGACTGCAGTCATTTACATTTGATTGGGTTTTCTTGGATGCATATGCAATTTCTCTGTGCCCCACTGTACAGCACTTGGAGCCAGGCTCTGGTCTGAAGAAGGCGACTAATGACAGCAATTATCTATTGCTCTTTCGTCCGCACATCTGCTTGGGAGCATAACTCCTTGGCTTGGGTTAACACAGCAGTGAGGCTTTTTTAACCACTCCGAGAGAAGAAATATAAATCATGCAAGTAGTTATGCATTCCCAACTTCATCCCTTCACCACCCGCTGCCTTGCTCTGACAAGGATGGTTCTGTGAACTACACCCAGGCAGAAGTTGTGAACAACCGATCTTGCTGAGACTTTTCCTGAGCCTCCTTCTGTGTCACGTTCCCTCAGCACCAGAAATATCTTCCCTAAGACTTAAGTAAACATGTTCATTGTTTTTTTTCCCCTCTCATGATAGCGTTTTCATCAAGGACCAGATGACAGCACCAAATGATGGATGGGTCACGTGGCTTTATTCTCTGTTTTGATGGTGGAAAATGGGACATACTGTATGATGTTAGTAGGGAGAAGGATTTGAATGAGCAAGATGATCAAGAAGCTTCCAAACAATGAAACTATGTGGCCAGAGGAGTCCTGTAATGTAGGTTTCAAATGCTCTGTAATTTAAAAGTATCAAGCTTGTTGCTGCATTCTGTTTTAAAACAACTTTATTCATTCTTCTCTGCTTCTCTACTGAGGAATTTTTCCTTTGTGGAAGGACTGACTTGAAACATTTCAGGTTTTCTCTCTGTTGTATATGGGGTAAGCACACGGCCAAGCATGAAGCGGTTCTTTACTAAGAATTTCACCTCAGTGGTTACTCCATTGCTGTCATTACATTTGAGAAGCTCTAGATTTCAGTACTGTTGCATCATTTTGCTTTCAGTTTTTAATTAAAAGTTTTCTTAGCCACAGACCAGAACAATAGGGGGTTTTGTATCTGCTAACAGTGCCTCCCCCCACCCCCCAAAGGTTCAGCTATGAGTGAAATGCTGTTAAAAGCAATATTGGTACAGATGCCAAGTGGGAAGAGAGCAAGTGTGTAATCAAGAACAATTAATTTGTTTCACAATGAAATGAATATAAAATAATAAATTATTTTAAAACAGGTTTTCTTCTGCTTATCTTCTTTTAATCTCAATTTTCCATAATAATAATAATTTTCTAACTAGGCTGTGGAGACTTTGGTTCCACTTACTGTCTTAGTAATCTTGCACTGAAATGTTTGTATTTTTCAGTGCTGTACTTAATTTTAGTAATCAACCCCTATGCATTGATTGTCTTGAAATTTAGTACTTTCTACACCTACAGGTTTTGATAAAGGCGGGCAGACTTGATTTAGTTAATCAGTATAAGACAAAAATGAGATATTTGATGGATTTTTCATAAGGACACACATTTTTTTTTACAGATAAGTGAACACATTAGGTTGTGCTACAGCTGTGTCTAAGTAGAAGTAGGCATTTAGGCTGGGCACAAATTTTTTTCCTCCACATATGCAGGCATAAGGGCCAGGTAAAAATGTAGTGTTTAGTTCCTAGACAGTGTACAATGTCCTTTGGTCAGTTACTTTATACACACATGTTTCTGTATTACTGTGCAGGAGGACTGTAGCATTCATCATAAAAACCCAGATCTCAGCAGAGTAAGATGACCTTTCCAAAAGCAAACTTGCAACAAAAGTTCTTACATTTGAAGGCCTGTGGTTGACTTTTTAAAATTATGGTTAAATGTTCATCTGACCCATTTGTCTAGAAAAAGTAGTACTAAATCCTGTGACATTGACAGAACTTTGATCATGGGAATCCAATATTCATTGCTTGAGGGCATTTGCTTTTATAAAGAGGATCTATGATTGTTAATGTTCTTCTGAGTATCCTAAATCAGCATTCAGAACATACATATTTCAGGTGTAAATACACAGCCAGAGCTTGATACTATTACTGTTGTGTTCCATTTATTTATTTGGTAAGTATTTTCATATTTTTAAAATTAAGAGTATGGATTTTTTTATTTTACCAAATTTTTGCAATGGATACTTCATCACTAAAAGTCAGCATTATGGTGGATCCTTTCTGAATCTTCACTCTGTGGGAAACTGCAGAAGCAGACCTTCTGAAAAACATGCAGGCGGATTTAGAAGAACACCTTTAATTGCTGATTCAAGTTTAAGAAGAGGCATCAGCAGCGTAATATGGCTGTACTACAACTTTCACTCCATTGGAATTCTGCTCAGTGTTTTACAGTGCCATGCATGTTCTTTTACATGGCATACATCTACACTGGCTCAACCAGCGGAAAATCAACAAAAACATGCAGATGCTGAGAGAGATGCTTGAAGAAGCTGAAGAATTAGAGGTCATCTGGTGTGAGACTTCTAGGTATGCTCTTCTTTTTATCAACAAAATGACATAATACTTGAACTATTGATTTCTTTTACCTCATGTCTGAATACAGATTTGTTTATAGTATTTGTTGCTTTCTGGTTGATAGGAAGTTGAAGAAGGGAATTCATGTTGAATGCAGGGCAGTTCATGTTAATACAAATTTTTTTTCCCTTTTCCACGCCTTCAATAAGACGCAGTTGCATGGGACAATTTGAATGCTTTCCTAGTGACATGGAAAAGCAAAAGAGAAGGCCTTGCAAATAGAAATCAGTTGTTATTTGCTCATTTGAAACTGGCAAGGAAACAGCTAATACATTGCTCCATGACTAGCTCAAAGTTACTAATGATACCTGAGCAGTTTTATGTACCACATCATTCATGTACTTGATCATTGTTCTCTCATTGTGTTTTCTGTTCTTAGCCTGTCTGAGTTCATTTGTGGCAGAGAGCTCTTTTTGGATGCCTTTTGGTTTCTGTTTTCCTTTGTTTTAAAAATAATCATACTGAAATCTTACACTTAGATGAGTGTTGGAGCTCATTCTTGCTTTGCTGTCTAGATCATGAGCATCTGACACATAACAGTTCTCCACTTGCTGCAAAAACTAATCTAGTAACTCCATGCTGTTCTGATCGCTTTTTGTCTCTTTTTGCTTCTCCAAGGCACTAATGTGAGGATGTTTCCTGACTCCTTAGTACTTCTTTTAATTAATTGACAATGATTTATCTTTTATTCAGTAAGAGAAGGTGCCGGTAGAAACTAGCTACACGCGACAGTAATAGCAAAACAATCAGCTATTTAGGCTCAATTTAAGGAAAAGAAATTTTGTTCCTTTATTGTCCTTCTCTTAAATAAACCATGAGGGGGGTTTATTCTTTTGTCCACACCCATCTTTACGCTTTGCTTCTTGATAGTCATCTGCAAATCAAATCCATCGCTAAACCGAGGTGCTCTCTCTCAGCCTATACTTAAAATAACCCTAAGAGTTGTAAGGAGGTGAACCCACATGATCTGTGTGTTTTCAGTCTGTGTAGTTGTTTGCAAACTGCATGTAATTTGGTTTCACAGTACTCACAGAGTGCCAGAGAAGAGCTAATCATGTTGGGTATATAGTATATTGCTCCTAGTCCTGTCAGGCCATATCAATGAGCATGGATCTGTGCTGAGGCTTTCTACCTTAACAGAGCCCTGGAATTTGGATTGATGTAACCTCTTTATATTGGGTGGACGGTTTGAACTGTGAATCACCATTGGATTTACAAGGGAAAAGAAGCTCAGATACCCACTGAAGAGACTGTGTTGATATAAGGAGCTGCAGTGTTGGATGTAGAACTGACACACAGTCTTGAAAAGTTGAGCGTTTAAGGGAGAAATTAAATTAATCTCTTGTATACCAGAGGTGGCTAAATAGCTTTGTTTTTATGTTTTTATTTGAAAGATATCACCTGCTGGCTGCAGAGTGGGTGGATTCAGCTTCCTTCCGGAGCCTGAGCAAATCACTTGAGGAAGATCTTGCTTTCTGCTGCGTCCTAGAGACAATATGGAAGGGGAGAGCATCTATGAGGTTGATTCTGGAGATGGACCGGGAGGTAGGGATGCCTGTCACTTTTTTTTGTTTTCATCCCAGATGGCTGGTTACAGGAATCCCTTATGACGATGGACCTTGGAATTTACAAAAAGCAAATGTGATAAAGGTGTCTACAGTTCATTGATTGTATTTTGTCACTTTACAAGCAGTCAATAAAAATTTTTCAAAACAGCTGTGTCTTAGAGGAAGTGGTATGTGTAGACAGCGCATGTTCTGAATGTTGTTATTTAGAGTCTGAGATGTCCCAGAGATAATATAAACCCTAAATACCTACAATAAAAGTAAAGCCTTTTTTTCTCTTTCTTTGTTTCTCCTTTTTCTGTGTCTCATGCACCAACTGTATTGCACACACTGTTTTGTTTGTATTTTTTAACTGGACTACAGAAAATTGAATGAAGTGATACTGACTCTGTCTTCTATACTAGTGACCAAGTGTAGATGGACACTTTTCACCGATCTAAAATAAAGAGTCTTTGTTCTTATTTAGCTACAAATTCTACAGGTGTCCTTTGGCAAATTAGGTCATGTCATTGCCATGGTTTATAATTTTCATAGTAGGGTGAAAAACTTCTCAGAGAGAGTAATATTACATATTTCTACAGGGCTGCTGATTTTGTCTGTAATGCAGGGGACCTTTGACAAGGTGTTTGGATAGACCTGTCTGTTTTAAATTCTTGGTTTAACACAGCTTCTTTTGAGACTAACCAAGGAAACATCTTTAATTTGCAGAACACCTTGAACTCCCTAGGTCAACTCACTGTTGAACTCAGAAATCTAAATATTATGGGAAAGATGAGGCTCTACATTAAAAGGTTGTAATAACATTAGACTCAGCATGCTGCACATCTGGTTAATGGTTTAGATGTTTTCCTGTAACTGAATTGTATTCATGAAGTTTAATTTTTTTCTGAGTGTACTGTGCTTGTGCTAAGATACCTTCTTTTGTCTTTAATACTTTTTTAATTTTTCCTGGGCCCTAGATGTGTCAGCATTACTGTTTAGTAGGAGGAGAAGTTTCCACAGTGTTATCACTGAGTTTCCCTCACATAAATGAGTTACTTCCAGACACCCATCAGTTGGGCTGACATGCAGATATGTATTCTTAAGCAGTTTACTTTTTTTTAATATAGAAACTGGTAGTCCAAGTTAGTTTTAAAATTTCTGATAATACTATTAAATAATTATTTTGTCTTAATAATAATTTTGTCAGAATAAATTTTAAAAAGAACAGTGGAAGTATTTAGGTTCAAATTATGCCTTTCTGCTAGGCAAATGAAGAGTAACAGAACATCAGCATTCCCTTCGACATTCTGAGCGTTTGTGTTGCCCTCTCCCAAAGTCTTGGAAACAGCTGGAGCCATTGATATGATGGTTACTCTCAAGTACTAGATTAGGCTTTATCATTGTGTGCTTCAGTCATTGGATCTCTGCTGCATCTTTGTCATGGATTTCATGCCAATTTGAGCATGGAGGATTTGTTTCAGAGCTGAGGTCACTGACAGTTTTGTATCCCAGTCCTCCTTGAGTTTGACCTTTTTTGTTATAGTAAGTTACTACCCTTGATCCACATTTTTCTGATTTATAGGGGCAAGAGTGAGCATGTACATTTAAGTATGCAGAATGAATAACTATTTTTCTGGATTGTCCTCTTTATTATTTGGATTCTGATTTAAGATTGTAAGCTCTTCAGAGAAAATTTACAATTTTAGGGAACAGAATAGATTGTCATTGACGTAAGTTGAATAGAATTACTGGCATGAGAACAAAAGCTGATCTTGCACATGCGAGAGCCATACTTCCAGGAGCATGTCAGTATTTCCAGTATACATTTATGTATAGTTCTTTTTTGGAAAAAGTATCCGTGCATGAGTAATAGTAACCACAGAGTACTATTTCATATTTTGTCAGGAAGCAGGTGATGGGAATTCCTGGATAGCTACTCAAGTGAAAAAAAATTCCTTGCTTCATCCCTTGTAAACAAAACAAAGGTAAATCAAAAGAAGCTAGCCATAAAATCCTGTTCTGAAAGTATGAGAAATGGGTAAGAGTGATCACTCTGTGATGATTAGCCCACCAAGAATTCTTACCTGATGAGCAAGGGAAGTATTGGAAACTCATGTGTTTTAAAATCAAGGACAACTAAAACTTTGAATGTAGCTTTGCTGAGTTTCTTGGGCTCTCTTTGTCCTGCTTTTACTTATTTCTACTTTTGATGTCTACTGTTTGTGGAACCAAATTAGCAATTTTTTCAATGTTTTATAGAATGTGAAGTAAATAAAATTGTGACTTTGAAATAAAGTAAGTATCTTTTGGAAGATAAAGGGCATGCATGCTTTCTGGGATAGTGTTAAACAAAGCCTATATTCATCCAACATATATATTATAAATGCAGACATATCTTGAGCTATGTACAGATCAAGCACAGATGTATGGTTAAAATTAGGCTGATTTCATGTCTGAATTATGATGCATCAGAGATCTGTGATGAAACAGAAATGTGCCCATTTTCAACATGTACAGAACCTGTCAAACAATTTATCAGTATGATGGAATCACCTCCCAAAACCAAAGTATATTTTGTTAATTCCAGGTCTGTGGTCTCTGATGTAGGAGTTTCTAGGGAACATAAGGTTTTCCTGTAAGGCTGCATGAGTTTGGGGGTCAAAAGACCTTAAAAGTTTTTTGGCCATTGTCAGATACAGAAAGCATATTAGCAAATATAATACCCCATAGTTCATTATTGCCTTAATAGAAAACAAGGCCACTATTTTCAGGAACCCAAAGTAAGGCTCTTCCCCTCATTTTAATTGCAAAAAAGTACATGGATTTTCATGGGTGTGGGTGGCTTGTAGCACTCCATAATGCCAGTAAAAGCTCAGAAATTATGCTTATAGACCAAGTAAATAAATTTGATACTGTGAAGTTATGGACTTAACTCTGACTTGGTTTAAAAATCAGACCTAATATTAAAAGCAGTTTAGGTAGCTGTGCTGTGGGAATTGTATCTTGTTGTCTTCTCTAGTTAATGCTTCCTAGGAGGTTTTGAATACCTCTTAAATGATGCACAAAGAGGAACAGAGCTGCCCTTTCCTCTGGCCTGTAAAGCCAAACTCAGTGAGCATCCTTACAAGGCAGGCAAGTAGAGTCTCCTGAGTAAAGCCACCCTGAACATGGTTGAAGAGACAGAGCTGTGTTTCTTCACTGTGCAATGCAGTAAATACCTATTACAGCTGACCTAGAACAGATGGGTACCTCTACTTCAAAGCAAAGACTTCATAGCTTAAGTTGCTGAGGAGGAGTGTATGCCTTTCCCCGAATGCCAGAACTCCGTAGTGGGGTGACCTTGGCTGGCTGCCAGGTGCCCAGCAAGCTGCTCTCTCACTCCCCCTCTTCAGCAGCACAGGGGAAGAAAGTAAGATAAAAGGATAAAGAGAGGACATCACTCACCAGTTACGGTCACAGGCAAAATGGACTCGACTAGAGAAAGATTAATTTATTGCTAATTAAAAATACAGAAAGTTAGTGACAAAAAAAAAAATCAAACCTAAAAGCCTCTCTTTTCCCAGACTCAACTTCCCTCTTTCCTTCCTAACTTTCCTGCCACCTTCTGCCACTCCTGAACAGAGCAGGGAGAATGGGGAATGAGTTGCTCTCAGTCTATAACATTTCATCTCTGCTGCTCTTTCTCCTCCCACTCTTCCCATGCTTCAGCATGAGGTCCCACTCAAGGAATACAGTCCTTCATGAACTTTTCCAACATGGGTCCTTCTCCACTGCTTCAGTATGAATCCTTTTCATGGGATACAGTCCATCAGGAATGTGCTGCTCCTACAGGCTGCAGTTCTTGCCTGAAAACCTGCTTCTGTGTGGGCTTCCTGCATGGGCCGTGGCTCCTGTCAGGAGCCTGCTCCAGCCTGGGCTCTCCATGGGCTGCAGTTTCCTTCAGGGCACATCCTCATAGTCTGGTTTGGTGTTCTCCATGTGCTGCAGAGTGTGTATTTGCTCCACTGTGGTCCTCCATCAGCTGCAGGAGGACAACCTGCATTGTCATGTTCTTCTCTGTTGGCTGCAGTGGAATTTCTGCTCTGGTGCCTGCAGAACCTTCACCCCTTCTTCACTGACCTTGGCATCTGTAGGGCTGGTTCTCTCATGTTTTCTCATTTCTCTCTCACAGCTACTGAACAGGTTTTTTACCCTTTCCTATATATGTTATCATAGAGGTGCCACCAGCATCACTTGTGGGCTCAGCTTGGGCCAGCAGTGGGTCTGTCCAACATGAGGCAGCTTCTGGTCTCTTCTCACAGAGCCTGCCCCCTGCCAAAACCTTGCCCTGAACACATACTCTTGCAGTAATTCCAGAGCAATATGCTGCTTCAAGTGTATTCCTTATAGATTTGATGCAATTCTTCAAGGGTATTGACATTAAGTGACTACTTTGATATGTTCCTAAAAGTGATCACTAAATCAGGCAATGCAGTGTTATCTGTATTTAGAGATGTTTCTTCAGAAACTTTAATCCTTTTAGTTATGGAGTGGTATGACTATTAATTAAAAGTAAAGATCAAGCTCTGTTATTGTTCTGCTTTCATAACTTGATTTTTCAGCATTTAATCCTATTTGTTTTGGCAAAGATTCTTCCATGTATTGATGTATATTTAGAATCAATACCATGGCACACTTTTTAATTTTCCCTCTGAACTGTGTTTTAATAAGAACCTGAAGATTCACTGCTGCACAAAAGGTATTACAGGGGAGAGACTGGGGAGGGGTCAAATAACTTCTGTCTTTCTGTTGTGTTGTTGATATTATGCCAGATCTGACTTTGGCCTGGTGTTTTCATTTGTAGCTCTTGTTCAAGTAAAAAATCCTTCCTGCATGTTAGCAAGGCTGCAAGCCAGTTGCTATGGTATTCAGCATTCTCTTTTTATTTTTAACCAATCGGCTGGCTCTGTAGTGATTCAGCCCAGAATAAGAAATTGGTCACATAGGCTAGAGCTGTATCAAAAGAGCAGGTATTTTTGGCTTGCAAAATCTGGAGAGGTTGGGAGAATGGCAGAATTTGAGTTTCAAGAAAATATCCCAGTCTATGTATATGGTATATCTTGTGATGTGTTACTGAATGCTAATAATGGTGGTGAAAGGCACTAGTGCTTTTCCAGGATGATGGTAAAAATTGAATGACTGAACTAATTTCTCTATATTGTTTTATCATGCAAAGGTATCAGTAATTCCTAGCTAAAAAATTATTAGGTTTTTAAATTCCGTATCCATGTTTGATTGTTTTTCATTGTGTTGCTAAAAGGTAGTATGTTTCTGACAGGGTGTTATTTGCTCATAGAGAATTGCCAGACTGCTGCTTGTCTGCTCAATTTTAGTCTTGCTGTTTGGCTAATCAGAAAATTCTGGACAACTGCCAGATAACCTATAAGGATTTTAAAGTTCTAATGATGCTGACATGTAGCTGGCAGTGCTACAGGGATAAAAGAAAGACAAGATAGAGAGACCTATATTGTGACAGATGAACTATTCAAAAAAAGGAGAGCAGACTTTTGCTGGTCTTCTGAAGGTTTTAAGCTTCTTGGCTTGAAGGCAAGGTAGTTCTCCCACCCACCCAGTCTGCTACTGTATCAGCAGGACAAATAAAAGACAGAGCTTGTTTTAGACAAAGCGACTTCCTGCTGAACTCATGCCTGTATCAAAAAATGAAACTTTTAGATTTAAGTTTAGAAATTACATTTGTAAAAAACAGTGCTACATACTAAAAGTCCATCGAGATGTAGACAGTACACCTGGTAAGTATGTGGAAATACATATCTGAATATGGAAATCACTAGACAGAGAAAGGATTTCCTCTAGGAATGTTTTTTGTCTTGTGCTCTGTACAATAGAGGAGCATAGTCCTTTCCCTGCAGATAGCAGGATATTCTGAAGAAGCCCTTGCCTTTTCCTCCCAGAAGTAACATGAGAGCTTTTGTTTGCTGTCCCAGAGCCTTACGTGCTACCCCTTCATTTCTTTATGCAGGTAATAATGTCCCACTGTGGACTAAAGTGGTGGCAGTGAATAATGATAACTCTGCTCTCGCTGTGAACAGAACCACCTCCTCGTTAGCAGGGGTTTGACTAAGAATAGTGACTAAGTGATGAAGTTGAATCTTGGAGAGGCTTTAAATGATGTTGGTGGAGACCATGAGCTTTTAGACGTTCGTAATAGCTCCGTTTCAGTGTTTGAATTCCTCACTGTCACTGGACACCCAGGTAAACCTCACTGTGTGGCCACCAGAATAGTAAAGCAGAATAGTAAAGCTCTGATGTTCAGGAAACACAGGTTTCCAGGCATGTGGTACATGACTTTGCAAGAGATCAAGATGAAGATTTGCATCAGCTCAACAAACAATGAAAAATCCAACTTCCAAGACAGTACCAAAAAACCCCAAAGCAAACCCAGAACAAACTGAGAACCAGCGGAACTTAAACCAGTCATGTCACAGGAAACTAAAAGGTAGAGTAAAACTCCTCCTTGCTTGTAATAAGGAGTAAGTGTTAATTTATTGCACTGGTATTCCTTTACCCTAATAAGTAGAACATGGATTGTTCCCAATTAACTGTTTAGCTAAACAGGCTAAAGTCTTTTTAGGTCAGTTATTAATTTTTCTTTATGTCAAATCTGTGCTTTAAAAAATATTCATGGGACAATTGCCTCCATTTTTCAGTGAAGCGAAAACCCTAGAAAAGTCTGGGTGGATCAGGAAATGTATTTTAAGTTTATGGGTTTGGATGGTCAAATTTAACACAAGCGGTGTTTCACATTTATTTGTTGTCACTGGATGCATGAGTACATAAAAACCATACGTCAAGGAGATGGTTTTTAAGCATGCTCTCTTTTTACAAATGTGATTTTAATGACAGAGTTCACTGATATTTTATCTTCTGATATTTTCTGTTGAGATTTTTATTGTTATATGAGTTTTTTATTGTTTATTAGTGTTTTTAAACTTACTTTAAAGAACTATATGCTAAATTGCAAGACACATAGAAATGACCAGCAGTCATTATGGCATTAGATTTTGGCAGATACTTTTGCATTGTAATAAACATGGGGCGTTTTATATTGATTTTTCAGCTATAAGTAAATTTGTAGATACAGGAGGGAGAGCAAAGAATGAGAGTTTGTTTTTCTTGGACATAGCCTTTTGATGGCATGCATTTAAAATGTCTGGAGGGCACTTATGAAAAGTAAGGCTAGTTTGTAACCATTCCGGGTATTAAAACACCATAGAAGACATCCTGAAGGTGATTATGAAATCAAAATGTTCATAAGCACACTGCCATTATATAAGTGACAATTATTGTCCCTGGTCTGGATTTTCACTTGATATCAGAGATAGAGTGACTTTATTAAGGGGTGGTGGTTTGAAATGTAAATCTGGAAAACCTCAACAAATGGCTTCTAGAGAAATAACAGAAATATGAGTTGTCAGAGTTCTTGTATAATTGTTTGCTTCAAATAAATGCTTAGATTAGTTCTTCCAGTGGTGGCATAGATGATTTAGAAATAACTTAATTTGTTCTTGATTCAAGAAAAATTGATTATATTATTTAAAAAGTGTTGAGCATTTAAAATTCTTAAGCTAGAAAGTGGACAAGAATATTCACTCTTGAAAGCAATTTCTGCAGTGGCCCTTGCATTTTAATACTTTTTCAAGAACATTTTGGTTGGTTTTTGGGTCACCCCTAAAGTACGTGTATATTCCTGTATGACTTCACCTAGAAATTGCCCTTGGCTAATAATTCTTCGTGTCTACTTGCCACCCAGCTTGTGAGGCAAGTCATAAAGAGTGGGATTTCATTTAGTCGAGCTCTGCCTTTTTAATCGAAGTGCAGCGTGAGAGATGGGAAGTGTAGTTAAATTTGGTTATATAAAGAATACTCTGTGCTCTGATGGGTTGTTCAAAGCCGTGGCTTGCTCCATGTTGCTTTGCTAACCATTCACGTGTTGCAGACACAAACTGATAGTTCTCCACTGCTTGTACTGAATCTGCAAGTGGTGATGTACACCAGTCCCTTACTGGTATAAGATTTGCACCTCCACTGATTTTTGAAATTATGTATTAGAGATGTGATGTCTGCGTACCCAGAGAACTTGCCTCATTTCCACCAAAAGAACACTGTGGGCTTGATTCAGATTCACTGTTTATTAAAAGTACTGCTTTTAATAGTGCAAATATAAGTAGAAAGACAACTCTCTCATGAGAGAGTGTGGTGCATGCAAATACACACCTGAGTAACTAACTTGAATGGATTGCTGCTGTCTGGGCTAGATTCACATAATGACAAATGCCTTAATAAAAAGAACTGCTTTGATACAGCACTTCATCTTTCTAAATTTCAAAGCTCTGCAAATTTAAATATAAGCATGTGTAAATAAGCATTGAAATCAACCTGGAATGTATAATAGATATTCTTTTTTTCCTACTCAGTGCTTGCATGTATTTGCTTTCTGATGGAACTCCTAGAAAAGAAAGGCTTTTGAAAAATGAAAGAGGCAAATTAAAATGGAGAAGAAATTTCTTCATGGGTCCTTAAGAGTTTTCTCTTTGGTTTTACAGACCTGGAATGAGGCTGATACTTCGAACTGCTTTGGTTTGAACACCAATATTAATATAAAATCTGGTTCCTTAATTTCCTCTCCTTATATTCAGATGATGGGCATACAGTTTATTTCTATGAAATAGAGCATTTTATTTATATGCTTGTGTGATTTTTTCTTCCTTATCACTTTTTTCTTTTTCATTAGGAAGATCCTGCCTTTAAAAGGGAAAGAGCACCTGTTCTCTAGATCCTGTAGAGTGATTTTGTGGGCTCCATTTTAAATTTTATTGACTGAAGCAGCTAATGCTTCTGCAAACTGCTTCAACAGGCATTCTGTTGAACTGTTGATGGAGGGTAAATTGATTAATCTGATCTGAATCCCTTCAACAGCTATACAGTGGGTTTCACATTATGGAATTTTCAAGGTACTTAATTATTTCAGTGACTTAGATCTGGGCTAGTAATTCTAAAGTTAGTTTCTACTTCTTTGGGGGGTTATGAGAATGAGAGAGGAAACTCTCTTGACTCTCTGCCAGTTTCACTGATGTAAGTGAATATAGGAGCTAGAAAGATCTGGGCTGCAGCTTGTAACTCACGTTTATAAGTCTGGGAATGTCCACTGAGGAAGTATTTTTCTATTATTGAAAGTGATTGGGAGAACAAGGTGCTTGCTTGCTTACAGGGTCAGCAGTTTTGTTCCTGCTTGAAAAATTATCCTTAGATGAGGAGAGTTTTCACCATATTTGTCTTGAATTTCTTTGTTTTTTAGGGAAAGCTATAAGGAAGCTTGTGCGCAAGGCGACTCTGGTGGCATCTAGAATCCTCAGATTTCCTTGACTGAATCCATCTGGGTTTAGCCCTAAATATAGTAGACAAGCTGCACTGCTTGCACTGATAAATTATATCTTCCAAATGATAGACCAAGGTACAGTCATGTATACTAACCATTTTTGATGTCATTTGACTCTTGATTCTGTTGCTTTTTGGGTAGTTGTGACACTACAATTTGTCCCCATTCTTGTGGACTATTTTTTCACCAGTGCTCTCAAAAGAAAATTAATTGAAAGAGACTTCTGGCCTGGCTCTGGCATTTGATGTTGACAGCTCCTTACAAGTCTGCAGCTTGGTGGGAAACTTAGCCTCTCTTGAGATTCACAAACTTGCATTTAGTGGCAAGACAATGGGATTGTTGGCAACACAACTTTATTTGGTTTTACTACGCATGGAAAAGTGCAAACCTAAATCAAAACTCCACTTCCTTTTTGACACATATTATCATTTTACTTCATATGCTCAGCAATCATAAAGTGATAACAAACTATGTTCTAACAAAGCATAGATTTTGAGTATAAAATAACATCTCTATTATCCAAAGGAAAAAATAGATCAGTAAGTACTATTCTAAATTATAGTTAATAATTAGGTTTCTATATCTGCTGTGGTATCTCAGCTAGCTGTTGGAATGAGCAAGCAATCTCAGTGCCAACTGGCTGCTTTCTGAGGTCAGAACTTCTCTTTGCTTTTTTGTTTTAGATGGGAAAATATTCTGTTTCCTACCTGTGTCTTTCCTGAGCTACAGGGACATAACTTTCATAATATAGAATGTTACCAATTTAAAGATGTTTTTGGAGTGGTACTGTTAGTTCACATTTTAAGACTTTGGTATCCAATAGAGTATATTGCTCTATTTGGATTGGCCGTAACACCTGAAAATTAAAACTGTTTAAGTGGGGTGTTTTAAATGTCTTACCTGAGCACGACATTGGAGCAATAGTAATCCAATTGCACAGACTATTACAATTTCGATTTTTATGTAGTTTAGATATTGAGTTGAGAGACTTCAAAGTTGTCTTTCCTTTTGCTCAAAGGCAGGGGGGATGCTTTTTGTGTGCATCCTCTTGGTTCTTTTGTGCTCTTTGTTGGGCTGCAGCTGTTCGCTGCCTCCACCTTCAAATGCTGAGCTTTATCCTTATTTTGGTGTTGTTCCCAGAGAACAAATCCTTCCAGTGGCTTCTTCCTAGTGCACTAAGGACTTGAGAGGGAATCTGGGTTCTCCAGTGAATAGTTGCTCAGATTGGCTGGTGCATTTGGCCCCCTGTGAATGTCCATGTCTTGCTGAGGGAGATCCTGTACCAACCACAGACTGAACCGTCAGCTGACCGCAGTAAAGGGTCACACTCAATTTGTGAGTTTTATATGTCTTGGAATTTGCTGCATAACACCTGTTTTCTGTTGTCTGGCAAAAGAATATTAGATTTAAAGAATGGGTGCCACTGGTGTTCAGCCTTGCAAAATTGGTCTATAGATGATTTTTCTTTTGACTGTAATTGTTTTGAAATATATGTATTTGCTGAGAGGTTAATGAAAGGTTACAATAGTTTTCCTGCCTAATTTGTACAGTACAGGAAATAATTGGAGAATATGTCTGTCTTTTCAACTGATAGCAACAGGTCACACTTTTGGCGCACAGATAATTGGTAAATTTTCTATGTGTATCACTAGTGGAACAGGAAGACAAGTAGATCTTTTTTTGCTGGGGTTTGATGCAGTCTATGATATGCAGTTGGCTGTAGTGGTCTGTGTCAAATTCTTCCTTATCTTTTTCACTGCCAGGTTTTTGTGATAAGTCTTTATATCTATTTTATATCTATCTATTCAACATCTGGGCAGGTCAAAGCATTTGAATCATAGAGTCACAGAATGGTTTGGGTTGGAAGGGGCCCTAAAGATCATCTAGTTACAACCTTCCTGCCATGAGCAGGAACACCTTCCATTAGAATGTGAGGTAAATTAATTTTCTTAGTTCTAGGAAATTCTAATGGTATTTTACAATGGGTTTATGTCGCTGTCGCACTGAGGACGGGTAGAGAAACAACACAGAGTCCAAGGCTCAGGGACAAAAGGAAGCCCTTTAATAATTTTCCAAAGGCTTTTATATGTTAGCTCGCAAAAGTGTGTTAAATGGCATAAGGTAATTGGTCCTTTGGCCATCCACCCCTTGAGGAGATTGGCCAAATTCTAAGACACCCATTTCTAAATATTTTCTAGTTAGAACCATAACAATACCGCAAAACGACCTGCAAGATAAAGGGATTACCTTACAGAAACTTCTAACTGTTTTCAGCCAGTGTCTGTGAGAAAGCAAAGACTTTCTCACAGCCAGAAGCAGAAAGCTGGAAAATCTTTCTGCAACCCAGGTTTCAGCATCCACAGGTTTAAGTTGTAAAATATTGTGCTTCGGTCTTTATTTGCAATCCTTAGGAAATTTATGACTGCCAATAAAATAATTTCAGAACAGAAAGGGCCTTGAGAAAGGTTCCTTCTCAAGAGAAAACGTGGGCACTACATTGCAAGTATCTGGGAGTTGGCAAGAAAATGAAAGCTAAGCATATGCTTTGGCATGAGGCTCGAGTTTAATGTCTGGTCTGTAAGTGCTGGATGTGGACAGGCTAACTTCCAGCCCCTGATAAATGAGAGAAGAGAGGATGGCTTAGGTTCTCCTTAACCCCACATTGCACCAAGACTAGAGCATGAAGTTCTGTTAGCATAAGTAGTACTACAACAGTAGTGAAATGCTGAAGATGGTTTTAAAATCCAGCTAATAACTGAAAGGGTTTTAATAGTCACTAATTGCAGTATTTAGAAATACCTGACACCCAGGGACACTGCTACTTTTAAATGAGAAACATGTTTAATGAAGTTAAGCAGTGAAAAGTTGGAAATTTGTGCATGTTTTTTGTAATCTGCTTTTGCATTTGTCTGTATAATCACAGCCTGATTTTATGTTGGCTTAGTAGTCACTCAGTGAATTAATTAAATTATAGAAAGGTATCTTGAAAAGTATTAACAGCGATCGAGTTTCTTCTGTGATTGTTTTTCAGAGCTTGATCCATAAGGTTTCCCTTTATTTGAAAGGTCTTCATATATAACTAAAGTTTTTAAAATGAGACTCAAGATGCTCCAGCTGGATACTAGCTGGAGTTAAAATGGGATGATATACAGATCATGCTATTAGCTCCACTTCTTCAGTGTGGATAAATATCATGGGACCCAAGTAGAGGATGCAGATTTCAGTGTTCGTTGGAAGAAATTTCTAGGTTGGTTTGGGAGAGGGTTGGCTGTACTGATGTAATAAGCACACACTGAGACAGACCTTAGAATGTAAAGGAGAAAAATTTTTTGTTGTTATTCTGCCTTGCTCAGTTTCAGCAGTGAATATAATGCAGTGTTTTGTGGTGTTTGCTTTTGTACTGGTTAGTTTTCTTTCCCTGCATGCCCATCTGGAAGCAGAACAACCATGGCTGGCAGCTCAGGGGCTGGTTCTTCAGCAGCAGCACACTGATGGGAGCTTTATGTACACTCAGCACTGTAATGTCACTGAGCACGTGCTCACTGTGCTGCTATTTAATGCTGCTCGAGCTGCTTCTGACAAGGTGATGTACTGGCACATCAGCATCCTGTATTGGTACATCATCAGGAGACAGCATGATCAGTAACCACGTTCCCTTGCAGGGCAGTGGTTATAAATACACCTCAGGAGGAGATCACTGCTTAGCCCTCTCTTCTTGCTCTTTCAGAAAGACATTTTCACTTTCCTGTGTTACAGAGAAGGTGCTGACTCAAACAGTGTTATACTATACATTCAAAGATTCTAGAAACCCGATGTGATGTCACATGTCTTTGATATGCAGTGCTATGGTTTTTGCCATTAAAATGTACAGGTTTGATAATTAATGAATTTACAGTTCTGGCAATTTACATGCTTTGCACTGCTCCCTTGTTTTAAGAGTTAAAAGTGAAGTACTTGGAATTTCTTGGGGAAAGTAGGTAATTCCAGCCTTTGAAGGAAACGCAGGAAAGCTTATATCCAATATAGTATTATATTATATTTTCTTATATTATTTGATTTTCGTGTTTTCTTTTCTGCTACGGTTTTAGTTCTTCACCTATTGATGTAATGAAGCCATTAGTGAGTTTACATTGGGGCAGCAATTAATAAAGCTTAGTTTACATATTAACATATAAAAAAGTTATCTGCCACTTACTTGATGGGAGAAGCCATGATTAAAGAATGAACATGATGACTAGATAGCACTTGTGCTCTTCAAAGTTTTAAATACTGCGTGAGCAAAATTTAAAAAGTGGCAATTGGTTTCAATAGCTGATGTACCCTTAATATATTTAGAAATCTAGGCAGCTAAGCTAATTTCTGCCTTCAGAAGTTGTGTAGAGTCTTTGCATGTTTTGTGTTGCAATAGTCTGGACATGCTCTAGCTCAGACTAAAATATGAGAAACTGAGAAGCTGATGCTATTTTGCATAGTAGTTATTTTTAAACCCTCTTATAAACTTTGCAACTTTTTGTTGTCGGATATTTGCCAGTATAATTTACCTTTCTTGCTTTAATAATCCTAGTTAATATATTGTTGCTCGACTGCTCTGCAATGAGGACATACTTCTTTTCTGAATATTACAGAGATTCAGACTAAAGCATAGGATCGATAAACATGTGACAAAGTAAACACAGTGAAATGAACAAACAACAGAAGTGAAAACACAACAAAAAAAAAAAGCTAAATCCCAAAACAGAAGCCCTCTCTCAATCTAAAATTGAAAAAAACCTCAGGTCAGCTTCTCTCCATTTCCTAAATAAAATCAATGTACACACACGAAGTAGCGTGTCCTTTCTATAAAAGGTTTGATTCTGGAAATGGGTGTTCAGGGGTCACTGAGATGTGCTTTCTAATGCTATCGAATATTCTGCTGAAGGGAAAAAAACCCAAACCCTAAAAGGATTATTGAAGGAGATCTGCATTCTTTCTGTTAAATTTAATTAGAGATTTAGGATATGTTTATATTTATTCAAGTTTTACCCATTCATGACTGATAAATTTGCAAACAAACATTCCATGTACAAGGTAACTACTTTTGTTTCTGTTAAGATTGACAAACAGAAAGACAGTTATGTTTAAATCATTAGGATGTCTATTCATATATTCTTCAGTGTTGTTTGCCAGCATTTTCACTGATCCTACAACATGAATAAAAGGCTGTGTAAGCTCACAATATCTAGTTACAGTCTATGTTTACCACGTGTTACAAATAATTTTCATGCTGCTTCTGCTGTGGTAAAAGTAAAATTTACTGAGTTGCCATGCTACTCAGTAAAAGCTAGGTGCCCCAGGGGCACCAATTTACAAATTGGTGGAGTTCATTCACATTTTTCGATATATCAGTTAATTCTAATTTAAGCATAAAACCTGTTAACAAAAACTTGCCTTTTAATTAAGAAGTAACAGAAGGCCCAGGTTAAATAGTGGGTCATTGCTAAGTGTGAGCTGTAGGATAGTCTATGGTATTGGTGGGGGTTTTTCGGACTTTTTTTTTTCCTTTTTGTTCCCAAGGGCCCTTACTCTTCTCTTAGAGTTATCAGAGTCCCATGGCAATAGTAGCTCCTGTGGAGCACCAGCTGGGGCTCCTTGCAGCCTCCCCTGCCAGCTTGTTTCTGATGCCTTCTTGGCACCAGAACTGGCTGAAACCACACTGTTCTTGGGACACTCTCCTTGAGTCAAGCTGTTACAACACCTGGTGTCAGTATGTGGAAGAAAAGCAGAAGAAAACAAAAATTGTGGGTGTGGAGAAACGAGAAGCCCGTCATTGTACTGAGCATTGTGTCAGCTTGCT
Source organism: Edolisoma coerulescens (assembly GCA_013397115.1). Classification (NCBI taxonomy): domain Eukaryota; kingdom Metazoa; phylum Chordata; class Aves; order Passeriformes; family Campephagidae; genus Edolisoma; species Edolisoma coerulescens. Next base: position 876,522 of record VWZW01000878.1, on the reverse strand, counting down.
GCTTTGTTTCTGCTGCACTTGCAGCAGAACAGAAGCTCAGTGTGCTTACTGATGTCTCTCAAGTACTACAAATCCTTATCTTTCTTGTCTGTTGTTTAATTCTTAATCATTTGTAATAAAATATTCAGCAATCTAGTCCATGGAATAATACTTAGCTGATCTGTTTTCTCTACAGCAAAAAAACCTAGCCCAAACCAAAACCTCATCATATGCAGGTATTACAGTTATGTAGCTCACTGAATTCTTCAGCAGATTTTTCCATTTGTTTCCTACTGATATGACTGATAATATATTGGGTTTTAATTCAGCTTGTAGAAAACTGTTTGATAAACAAATGTGTTATCTAGGAAAATGAGCATCATTTTATCAAAACTTATATCAGTGCTTTTATCAAAACTATGAACCTCCTAATAAAATAGCTATAAGGCAGGGAAAGAAACAACTCCTGTGGAGATGTAGTTTGATTAGAATGTTTTGGTAAAGAATCCTTAATTATTTTAAAGAAAGCCACAGTGGGGTCTTTTCTCCTATGCTGATAAGAAACTGGGAAGTTTTCATACTGCATTCAAATGTGTGATGTGCAATGAATTAGTTATTAGCTATATCTCCTTGGGGCATGTGCACTATAAATAGCTTTTCCATGTCTGTGGCTTTATTTTGCTCTGCACTGTATTCTGAAATTGAAGACCAGAGAGACCAGAGTAAAATGCCTCCATTCAGCTGCAGTCTGAAGCAGTGCACATAATACAGCTTTGGATTTTGCAGATCAAGGTTTATTTATTTTTATGGTATACAAGAAAATAGAGGACTCCTTCATTCACTGACCCCTAATTTTTCAGAGTCCCAGGAAAAACAAAACACCTGTTGTTTGTATTACATCTGATTGTTGCCAACAACAGCAAGAAGGCGGAATCTAGGTTTAATTTTTGAGTAAGATCTGTAATAGTATCAGTTAGGGTGGAAAAAGGCTTTTTACTTAGGTCTATGAACAGTCCTTCCTGTGAAGCCAGGTATCAGCAGGATTGGCTTTAAGTTTTGCCGTAGTAGCAAGTACAAGTGAACTGGGGCCGTAAATTAGTTCACAGCTTTGGACTTTGAAAAGCAGTCTGCTTATAAACCCAGAAGCCCGTGCTCTTTTCTGTGCTACATGAATTCTGGCATGCTGTTCATCTAGAGTTTTGTTTTGTAAGAAATAAGAGAGGCCACTGTCCTTGCTTAAAACTTACCCTACTTTTACATTAACAAACCCAATGGTCTGCCCAGGATAGCACCTTGCAGTTACTGCAACCTAAAAGAATTAAAATGGCTATGAGCTTAGCTCTCTACCTTTTCATTCAAAATTCTTAGAAATCCAGGATTATACCCTCTGTGTTACTCTTTCATCGTTCCAGATGGGAAAGTGATCACTGTAAGGAAAATCCATGTTGGTGTTTCTAAAAGCTATAGCAACTTTTTCAATGCTGGAAGTAACAGTTTGAACAAAAATGCTTTTCACCATGTTTTGACCATTTCCTTGGTTTTTTTAAGTCTTCCAGGACTATTCATAGTTATGTTAGTGTGCAGAATTCATCACTGAAGGACTCTGCAACAATCTCTGCCACATAGCCAGGTCCCTGCACAGCAGGCTGGCTGCTCATACTGCCCTTCGAGTTGTGAGCGCCTAGTGAAGAGTCTCGGTGTGTAAGGTGGCGGCAGCAGCCTTGCTTCTCAGTTGGGTAGCACAACTTCACATGAAGTACTGTGAGAGGAGTTTGTGAGTCAGTTGTGCAAGGAGGATAAGAGAGTGCAAGGAGACATCCCCAAACATTCACCTGCTGACTTGTGGCTTCCAGTCCTCAATAATGTATCCTTTTTTATTCCTCTTTGGTGGGTACACAGTTGATGGGTCAGTGCTAGCTGTCTAAACCTCAAAAAAATGGGAATGCCGTGCACCACATGGCACATAGAGGTTTCTAAAAAAATGTGATGCAGATTCTGATTTGAAACACAGGGTCCCAGAGTGCTTCAGTATGCAAGTCATAAGTGCCTTGGCTTAAAGTCACCCAATTCTGACTTAATTCTGGTTGATGTGGACTCAAACTCTGAGTGAATCTGTGGAGCATCCTGAGCTGTAGATGTGTTCAGATTCTTAGTGAATTCCTGAGCCTGTGCTGAGCTCCATGTGGAGACGACTTGTGAGTGGCCACCGTGTTTGGTAATGCTGTAGGAGAGGGGAAGAAAATGGCAGGAGTCGAGCGGACACTGCCCATGATGAGGCACCTTGGATACTGAGAGCCTTTAGTTTCAGGCTTAGACCAGGGGAGTTTGAAGGCATTGGTTCTAGTTTTGCTTTCTACCAGGTGAGAGGCAAAGCTCAACTGGGACTTTCAGCATCCCTGCTGTCAACTGAGACCCCAGCCTGGGTAGTGATGGGCAATCTTCCGACAGGATCTGTGCTGCCACCACAGCAGCTCCAAGAGTATTCTGTATCAAATGCTCCCCCAACCATTCCACACCAACTGCACTGTCATTTGTCATGCTCTGTGTCCCTGGCCTCGCTGGAGTGTGGCACTTTGTGCCATTAAAATATTTCTTTACATCTTGGTACCTTGAAGTTCAAATTACTACCATGCAGCCAGGCCCCAAGAACTGAGTCAGGGAGAGAATAGAAACGGTGAAGGATGGCCTTTGAGTAAGTAGCTGCAGTATAGGGAGGTAAGCAGGTGTGCTTAGCTACTCCTCTTGTTACATTATTGAGCAATGTACTTGTTTATTTAGTTATTCAATAAAATGGTGTAAGGCGAAACACTATATTGCTTTACAGTAGCTGCAAATTTTCCACTGAAGTGTGAAAAACAGTAAGTACAAGTTTAAAATATATTAAATATTTTCATGTATTATGGTGTATTTTAGAGTGATCTCACACGCTGCCTTGGAGGGATATATCATAAATACAATTATTATTATCCTTCATGCCAAAATGACATTGACTTCATTTGAGATTCTCATGAATAGCATAGCTCCAGTGAAGGAAAAGGACAGACCTGGTACCTTCTGTTTAAGTTGTCAAGGTTGGCTGAATTCTCAGTTAATTTAAGACCCTGTTTTATGGCCTCTATTACACAGGTTTCTGCTCCCTCCTTGAAATCTCTCTTCTGGGGTGACGAATGTAACCATAAAGGTTGTTGCATTTTGTTGAGGTTTTTTCTGCTTTCTTCTATGTGGTTTTGGTTTTGTTCTTTTTAAAGTAACAATCTTGTTGCTTCACAGGCCTTTAGGGAGGTCTTTGTACTTCTTTTTGCTTGTAATGTAGATCTTTAGAGCTGGATATGAGAGCAGAAGATTCAATTTTAAGATGCAAGGAGAGTCCTCATTTTCTGTGCCTGGCAAACTTTCCCTTTTATCCCTCAGCCAACTTCTATCCAGTCCACTGGTTCTCCTCCTCTGTGTCATGCATGCTAACTTTCGCAGATTAATTTTTTATGAGAGGTACTATTAAAATGACTTTGGAGATTCACATACATTATCTCTGTAGCTTTCACTTGCTCTTTGTTGTTGTGTAGAATTTACTAATATTTCTCCAATGCAGCCTATATTCTCTAAATCAATTCTGAGTGTTTTTCTAATGTGTGCATTAAGTAATTTCAGCTTGATTTTTTAATGAAGTAAAATATTAAGTATCTTATGCAAACTTTAATCCTGGGGGAAGGGAAGCAGAGAAAGTGTGTCAGTTTTGCTTTGTTGTTTACACAGCTACCCAGTCTTCATGAAGGAAACTCAGCTGAGCCCTGCCTGCCAGGAGCTGCCCTGGTAGCTCCTGTGTCATTGATGTGCCTCTCTGAGGTGCAGTGCTTTGTCTTTGTTCCTTCAAAACACGGGGGCAGCAGGAAATGCTGCCCTTCATCAGCAGAGAGCTGCGAAATGAGGGTTTGCTGTTTCCCTTCCTCTTGGGCTTGTTCCTACCAGGAGAATAGACAGAGCTTCCCTTTGCATTTTTAGAGATCTGTCCTCGAGTGCCCAAGTCTGAGCAGGAATTTATACAGGAGGAGAATTGTGAAATGGTGCTGGCAAACATGAAGATGAAGGCTAATGGGAGGCCTGGAGGGTGGCTGTAAGCAGCCTGCTCTGTCCTAAACTTGTAAAAGATTAACTGCTATAGTCTGTGAGATGATTTTTATATTTGGGACAACAATGATGAGTGTTCTTTCCATTTTTAAGGGTCAGTGAAAATGATTTAGTTTTATATATTTATATATTTGTATTGGGCAAAGCTATGCCTACAAACCTAAGATGTGAGTTAGCCATCTAATTTGTTCTGCAAAACAGAACATATTTTAATATCTAAAGGTCTTTATAAGGTTGGCTCTCCTACATTATTTTCATATTTATTTCTCCTCTAGTAAAATATTAGTTACTTTTTATTGTTGTGAATGAATCAATTCTGCTTCGTTGCAATTTCATTTAAAGGATTAGATGTAATGTTTAGGAGTGGTGATTTAGGGCCAAATTCACCATATGAGTTTTTATTTTCTAAGAACCTTAAAATTTCCTTGCTGTTCACTTTTGAGCTGCCAAACTGAACAAAACTGAACCTCTGTTACTTTTCTAATGCAGCTCAAAAGCACTGTTGTTGATTTAAGGGATTTCCAACATTTATGATTGGTAGGAAGTGCATGTATAGGTATGAAGGTTAATTAAATCAAGAGGTGAAGTTTGTAGAACAGGGAACGCTTCATTAGGCCCTGTGTGAAGTAACATGTACAATCTGTTCTCAATACCCCAAGTGCCATTCACTGAGACAGTGTAATTACAGCTTACACTCAGTTTCATTAGTTTGTGTTTCTTCTACTGTGGTTGACATGTATGTTGTCTTCACTGAAACCCTGGAATAGAGGAGGGACTGCTCGCTGGTGGGCATCTGAGCATGCTGACATTCAGCAAATCATTTTTCCTTTGGGTTCTAAAATGTCTTATCCCAGATGTAATTAAGCTTGTAATTCATCAACTGGCACTTTTTTTTATTTCTCAAATTCCAGATCTAGCTAAAGACTTGTGAGATTTCTCTTCTTGTATGCTTTTTCTTACGTTGTTGCTGTTGTTGTTGTTGAGTTTTTTTGCTTTAAACAGGGGGAGACAATAATTATCTTTCCCCACTGCTAGTAGTTTGGATTTTGTCCGGGTAATTTTTTAATTAGAGTTCATTCATTTTTATTTCAGGCAGGATATTATGACAACCTAAAGATGCAGTCTTTAATACACATCTCTCTTTAATGTGCATGGTGTTTAGGCAAGTATAAAATCTAGGTGGCTGTGAAGATATTGGGGCTCCAGGGAAAGTTTAACCATATAGATTTCCAAGAGTTTCTTTTAATAACAACTTATGCTACCGAGCACTGTGAATGCACTTAAATAGACTGAAGTGTTATCACAAGTCCAGGCAAATTATGCATTTAGTTGATTCTCAAAGAAGGACAGTTAAAGCTCCAGTTATGATCTCCAAAAGTCAGAGACTGGATGTATACATAAAAATCTTGGAAATACGTGAACATAACTTAATATTACCCTTGAGATAAGTCCCACAGTCCTATTCAGGTGAGGGAAATTGAGGAAGCGCTTGGAGGCACAGGTCTGTAGACAGAAAAGAAATATTAATGAGGGTAATAAGGAGACTAGAAAGGAGGGATGAATGATGAGCTTTATTGCAAATCTTATCTGTACATAATTTCTTTATATTAAAAAAAACCTCCATAAATGTTCTGCAAATTCGCTAGACTAATGTAAGAAGAGAATACAGCAGGGATATAGCAGAGGTAATAGTAAAACCAACCTTCTGTTGTCCTCTTTTTGTCCTACTAATATGTTTAAATATCTTTAAAACATTTATGTTTAGAACTACTATATTAAGACAACACATGTTGCATCCATGCCATGTGGTGTCCCAGCTCTGCCAAGCCATGGCAGCTGCCAGGGTGGTTTTGATCTGTCATCAGTTCTCTGACTGCAGTCTGAAAACACTGAAAAGCTTAGGGCCTGTTCCAGGACTATTTTACCCTTTGTTACCTATTATAATTTTTTGGTAGCTAGTAAAGTAAATGTTAAAATATTTCACAGAAACTGCCTGCCTAAATTTTCTCATGCTAGGAATTGGTGTTCTGTTTTGAGATGACATCCTGAGTTAGTATCTGTGTTCTTTAGGTTTTTGATAGTTTGTGTGTATCTCCTGATTTAGTGAGGTCTAATACTGTATCATACATTACATGTAAGACCATTTCACAAGAAAAGTTAGCAATAAAACATTTATGAAATTGTACATGGACTTAATTAGATTTTAGCACCATATAAATTACTGCACAGACCTAGGCTGATGTACTTACAAACCAGTGTCTGCCAAAACCATCCTGAATCATCTGACAGTGTTTCAGGAGTAGCATATTTTGGGGCAGAACTTCCAACCTTTGTGCAGAAAATGAAGAGTTATAGGAAAGCAGATGACAGATAAAGGGAACCAAAATGTCATCCCTTTGCAACGTGGAAGTCCAGAAATGGGTCTCAGTGCTGCTGCAAAGCACAAACTGTGGCAGGCACACTGTGAGGGGAACAAAGTAGTGTGCCAGCTCTGGCTTTAGGCATGGTGTTTTGTGAATTTATACATTTAGAGACTGTCAACAACTTCAGCTTTAGGATGATGCATAGGAGCTTTTAAAATATATGTACTTTTTAATATTTCGCCTTTGAAAGGAAGGACTGCATTGATTTGAGGCTTTTGTTTGGGTAAGTAGAACATACATCATGACTAAGAGGAGCTAGTTGTGTGTTCTCAAAATGAAAGGCCTCCTGTTATTTATTCACTTCAGTGCCACAGGAGTGTATGATACCTTATAGGTGATTAAAACGAATATGCCACCAGAATTTTATAACTTACACAGTGCACAGCAAGGGGTGACAAAAAAAAAAGAAGGCAGATAAATACAGGAAGCATCAGTGTTACAGTGGCAAGAGCTCATGAAAATGCTTTCATATACCGATAAAAGCTTTCACTTATGCCTCACATACGTTTCCTCACTGCATGTTACCTCTGTGTCTTGCTGGTTATTTGATTTTTGGTTTTGTTAACGTATTCTACTCATAGGTTTTGGTCCTGATACTGTTTCCCTTGAAGTCCCTGGAAGGAACTCCTAGTGATTTAAACAGTGTTGGATCAATCTCAGTAAGCAAAGACTGTAGGGATGTGGTAATGAAGAAGCTGGCACTTCAGACTTCTTTTAGAAGGAAGTGTTTTGGGAGAATGAATAATGAAGTACCTGTAATTGTTGTGCATGTAGTAGGTGTAATATTATGTACAAAAATAATGTGTTCTTCCTCATAACTACACAAAGTGGAAAGATTTGCTGTTCTTCCCCTGTTACTATCCCATTCTAAGTGGGTATCATTTGTCCAGAAAAATGTTTACTTTTCCACAGTGTTGAGATGATTGTTGTGAAGCTATAGGATTGTTTTGTGGGGTTTTTTTTATTTTTCCTGATAGGCCTTTCTCTTTTATATGCCCACCAGTTAGTAAAATTTTGTCATAAGTTATTTTCGGTTATTGTCATTATTGTCATAATTACTTTGTGGATAAGTGCATGAGTGTATATATATCACTGGAATCCTATTGATCTCCTTGTTTCAGTGATACTTTGTAGTAGATTCCTAAATGCTTAGTGAAGAACACTGTTATTATTAGCTTTCTGTATGTTTTTTTGATCTAGTGAGGTTTTCCTTACCCTTGCATCATAAGAAAGTTTCCAATCATTATGTTTCAAATTGCTGCATTATCATATCTATAATATGTCTCCAGTTTTGTGCCTCTTGCTTGTGTCCCATCTATCTACTTTTATCCTTCTTCTGTTTCTGCCATATTTTTCAGTAATGTTATCATTTCTTCTGAGTTTATGATAATGTTTCTTCACTCTAAAGAGATCCCATCATCTTGATGTGAACTTTTCTTAAAAGCTGAAAATCCTTTAGACTAATGTGCTAGCCTTGCCAGAACACATTCTCAAATGCATAGGGCAAACAGGATCCGTGTACATTACAAGCTGTAAAATGTGGAGAGAGGAGCCATCTTTGACATCAGTGTCTGAGTAGCAAATGGCAGAGTCTGCCTCGTAACGTGTGCTTGTGGTTTAATCTGTACATGAAGCAGAGACACAGAAGTGGAAGTGGACCTCTTTGCCTTTCTGCAGAAATGCCACAATTTTCTGTTAAGTGTATTTGAGGGAGATTTTTCTTAACTATTCAGCACATAAATACACAGACATATGACTCAGGACAGCAGCAGAAATATCAGATTCTCTTTAAAATATTTTTAAACCCTATTTGTTTCTGCCTTTTTGGCCCCATGCAGAGATCCTTCAAAAATATATCACTGCTGATTTAGTTGATGGTATATACCTAAGAAACATCAAACAACACAAAAACATTCAGTGTATCAAATAGAAACAGATGTGTTATAGAATGTAATGAAATTTATTCACCTGTTTATGTGAGTGCTGCACATGTTTGATGGGTACAACTATTTATTAAACAGCTTTCCCATGTGTTGCCAAATAGTGGATTAAATTCTAGTAAGTCTGTTTAAGTATCTCTATGCTCATGAATATGACATTTAGTCTATTTACACCTTTCCAACTGAGTTAAAATGTCAAAAAGATGTATTTTTGTAATATAAGTACCTCAATTCTTTTTGACATTATTTTCTGTAGCTCGTTTCATATGCATATCTCTCTTTTATATTATCATCATGATGGTATTAATTTGGATGTGCAAATTAGCTCTTCATGATGTTGTCATGTCAGCATCTGGATTCAAGATGTGCTGTTTCATAAGCATCGCATCCTATTGCGTTTCATCAGAGTCCCCCTTTTCTAATCTAATTATTCATAAGGAACCTTGGGGATTGTGCTAATGGGCATCTGAAGCTATAAAGAGTAATGAAAGTGATTGTGTTACTGCTATGCAATTAAGTGTATACAGAATACCATTCATATAATTAAATTCAGATTTTTTTTACACTCCTTTTTTCCTTTATAGTACATCAATTATTTCTCTGAAGTTAAAATAATACCGGTGGAGTTTAAGAGTTTTTTACGAGAATTGTAGCATTTATAGAGACAAAAGTTGATTTTTGGCTTTTGTAATTAAAAGCTTCAGCAAATAAGGAGACAGTTTTATGAATTTTTTATGTTTTTTCATGTTTTATGTGAAAAGGTGGAGGATGTTTGTGATTGAGGCAGGATTTGAACTGCAAGGTGCGTGTGTGGGGGTGTGTGCGTGCTGTGTGTTTCCCATTTAATATTCTGTCCATTGGTTTGATTGGGTGCAGTACACATTATGCTGCTGCTGCTGGTAATGTGTATCAGCAGTCATTGCAATTTGTAAGTTCAGCCTGACCTTTGGTCCGGGTTCAGTTTTCTGTCTCTGTTCATTTGGATTAAGTGTTTTGATGAATGAAGATAAAGTATTTAGATCAACTAGTCAATATGTTTTCTGCTGATAATTCCATATTAATAAGTGCTGATGGTTAGTATCTTTAAGGTCTACTGACAATCTGATTGAAATCAATGGCAGTTTTGCCTCATTTAGTTCAATGGGAGCAAGAATGAGTCTTTAACCAGCAGAAAATTATAAACACCGGTCTCTGTTCATGTGTCATTCACTATGAATGAGAGTTTTTATGGTGCTGTCAGGCTGAAAAAAAATTCTTTTCTTTTTTGATAACAAAGCTGCATTTAGCTGAAGTAATCCCTAGGTAGCCTGTTAGAGGTGTTCCAGCTTTGTTATTCCCAAACAATAGGGAATGTGGCCTCTCGCTGATTCTACTTAAGTAAGTAGTTGCTGCTGCTCAAAATAGCTTGAGACTGCTGTGCAGCTGAAATTCTGCTGCAGACACCCTGCATTAACCTAGTTATCTTGAATTTTCTTGTGAAATTCAGACTTTATTTTAATTCTGCAGAGCACATGATATTAAATAGGTTGTGCAATTCCTTTTTCCAGAACACCAGTGACAGCCATGATGTTCCATGTCAATGAAGAGGCCCAGGCATTGTGAAAGCATCCTCTTATCTTTGATTATACACAGCTGATTGGCATCTCATCCTGTTCTGAACTGCCTTAACCATAAAAATCCCACTAGCATTTTAAAATTGCTCATCTGCCAAGTAACCTACTACAAAACAGAGAGGTAGCTTCATAAAACAACTCTTCCAGGGTATCCTCTTAGTTTCTCCCTAGGTACCCACCAGGAGAAATGAGCTGTGAAGTTTGAATGCGAGTTTAATAGGTCCAGGTCCTGTCTGACCAAATGACACAGTGGCTGAGGGGGACTGACAGATTCTCTCTAATCATTGCTGTAACAGCTGAAGGAAAAAGGAAAGAGGGGTAAAGAGCACAGAAAGCCTGGTCTCTTGGCTAGATTTTCAGATTGCTTAGGGCTTTAAAGGTCAAATGGAACACCTTAGGTTAGTACCTCCTTAATTACCAGGAGACAACCTTTAGAGCACAGGAATGGTGTGCTTTTGGCATTACTCAGCAAGTGTCTGCACTCTCCATTAGTTCATGCTTTAAAATATTCTTGAAGTACGTCTGTATGTTTGTAGGTCATTAATCTGCCTCTACAAAGACAAGGAAGTTTTGCCTCCAAGAGAATAGTTATATTCATCTTGCTTTCTGTACAAAATACTCATGGTGCTTGGTCATCAGTGAGCTGCAAAGTCAGGTTAATGCTGCCAGATTTTCTACCATGATTAAAGATTCTGATGAAATGGCTGGTAAATTTTCTGGCCATTTTCTGCAGTTGGCCATTGCTCTTGAATAAAACTCAGCATTACTTTCACATACCTTCTAAGCATATTCTCTGAGCTAAATGACATGTCATCAGTAAATGAGAAAAGAAAATCTTCAATCCATTCAAACAACCTTTTTTATTTGTTTGTGGGGTTTTTTTTCCTTTTTATTTTACTGTGGTAAATTTTAGATTTTTATATTTTTGTCTGATAATTTATGTTTTTCCACATTATTTTGGCTTCCTTTGATTATAGGCTAAAATCCTTAATTCTCAACTCTAATGTATTAAATAGGGACTAGTTGAAATAGCCTTTTCACTGGGTGTTGGTTGCTTCCTACTCTCCCTAGTACTTTTGCATATTCGTGCTTTTCTATGTAAATATGTAAATAATTGTTTAGAACAGTAAAAAGTCTGATTTTGTGTTCCTGTTCAGTGTGTACATATCTTTAATCATCCAAGTAATCTTGGTCGATGGACTGCATTTCTGGATGTTTACCTAAAAACTTCAATAATGAAAGCCCCTCTTTGAATCTGACATATGGTTAGCCATTGCTTTGTTAGGCTTGACTTCAAATAATATTTTGTTCTAGCACTTTATATACAAATTATTATCTTAATGATCCTAAAGTTTAACTTTGTGCAGATGGGGGGGGGGGTGCTGCTGCCTGTTTTTCATTGTAAAATCAAATTCTGTCTCTCTATTTTAAAGCCAATTTCCACATACAAGTTCAAATCTCTTAGATAAAGAATATGCTCATTTACAAAGATTATAATTGATTTTTTGGCCCTGTTTTTAATACTTTGCACTGTGAATGACATCCCAGTGGAGAATAATCATCATACAGATGTTTGAAAGCTCCTTCCTGCCGAGTATGGTAATTGAAGTCTATAAAGTGTCATCAGGCTGCACGTTGTTTCTAATTAGTACAAGGCAGTTTCTCTTAGCTTCGTATAGTTTTGCTGGCCTCTTTCCTTCATTATTTTACCAGCTGGCTAGTAAATCTTGTCAGTTACTAATAAATAAAAATACAGAGTTGGAAATTTTTCTGTGTGCTTCATAGTGTCCTGGTTTACCAGAAAAATACAGATTTTTGTATGGTTTGATTCTGACTTTCTGAAGCTATCAGTATGCTTTTAGCTCCAACAGGCCAGGTACTACTCTGACATCTTTTGAAAGACTCTTTATCTCACCTCACATCATCAGGAGAAACATTAGTACAACAATAAATTTCTTTTCTCATAGCAGGACCTTTATGATGATTCTTATTTGTCTAGCTTCTGAAAAAGGAATATTTTAGTGACTGCTTGATGGTCAGATGTTTATTGCAGACAGTTTCCCAGGGTATACAATCAGCAGTGTGATGAAAGTGGGCAGATAAAAGGGTCTCTTCTATTGAAAGGAGCTCAAAATTATGTGCAAAATTACTGGAAAAAGAAGCTTTGCTTCCTGTTTCAGCTCCCCTGTGTGAATGTACTTGGATACAGGTCAGGTTCTGCAGTCCTTTTAGGGAGCATTGGATTAAGCCTTTAAAACTCTGATAGATGCTTCCATCTGGTAGGTTAATTTAGCCTAAAGTAGTGTCTCTGTATTTGCTCATGTCTTTCTGCAAGGATTTTTTGCCTTAAGTAGTCTGGGAGTTTAAAAGACTTAAGAAGAGAGACAGATGTATAGAATTTTCAGGCCTTGGCTGCTTTCTTCAGGCCTTCATTCTAACCATGGAAGAATGAAATAAGAGCTAGTTCTCCATAAGACTCTGAGGCAGGACCCTTTTTTTTTTTTTTTTGTGAAAATTATATTTTTACCTTTTGTGCAGTGAACACATTTTCTGAATATTCAGGAAGCACATTCAATATTTGGCATGATGCATTATTTAAACAATTTTCTGTTGATTCCAATTGAAGTTCACTCCAATAATGTAAGTCCACATTTTGATTGAAGATTGAGGAGGTTCAAGAACACTCTCATGAACAGCTAACAGACAATAATTTGTTGTATATTCTAAGGCATCAGACTAAGATTTAGGAGGCTGACTTGATCCTCTCTGAATGACAACATCCTGAGGAAATATTTTTTTTTTCCATCTCTGTTTTTTATCTGTGAAGCAAAATGATAATATGATACATCTCTTTCTTCTTTTTAGTGTTAGGGGAAAAGAAGTACATGACAGCTGTGATCTGGAGAATACTATAGTGAAATAATTAAAATAGGATACACTACTTAAGTTGGAAGGGATCTGCAATGACCATGTAGTCCAACTTCTTGACTGATTCAGGGCTGACCAAAAGTTAGAGAATGTTGTTAAGGGCATTGCCTCTTAAATACTGACAGGCTTGGGGCATCTACCACCTCTCTGGGAAGCCTGTTCTGATATTTGACCACCCTCTCAGTAAGGAAATGTTCCCTGTTGTCCTGTCCTGGTGCAGCTTTGAAGCATTTCCACGTGTCCTGTCACAGGATACCAGGGAGAAGGGATCAGCACTTCTCTCTCTCCACTGCTCTCCTCAGGAAGCTGCAGAGAGCAACAAGGTCACCCCTCAGCCTCCTTTTCTCCAAACTAGACAAGTCCAGAGTCCTCAGCCACTCCTCACAGGACATTCCTTCCAGCCCTTTCACCAGCTTTGTTACCCTCTGGATGCATTCAGAGACCCGAACATCCTTCTTAAATTGTGGGGCCAGCACAGGACACAGCACTCCAGGTGAGGCCACCCCAGCCCTGAGCACAGCAGGACACTCACCTGCTTTGCCCAGCTGGTCGTGCTGTGTTTGATGCACCCCAGGCTGGGGTTTGCCCTCTGTGCTACCACGGCACTGCTGGCTCACAATGAGCTGCTGTTGGCCAGCACCCCCAGACCCTTCCTGCAGGGCTGCTCTCCAGCTGCTCCTCTCCTCATTTGTACTTGTGCTGGGCATTACTCAGTCCTTCTTGCAGAATCTGACATTTTGACTGTAGAAATTCCATCCATTCATCATAGCACAGTGCTCCAATCTATCTAGATCCCTCTGCAAGGCCGATTACAGAAATCCTCCTTATTGTTTGTGGTGGAAAATGTACTTAGTACCTACAATCTACTCAATATGGTACTGCTTTACAGCGGACCCTCCAGTTAGTGCAGAGCATGTGTAGAAGCAAACATCTTTCTGCAAAGAATTGGTTGCTAATTATGCAAGTGCATAGGAGGCTATTAAACTAAAAACATCAGGCATTTGATCTGAGGTGGCATTCCTAGAAAAGTACAGTGATATGTTGCTTTCTGAAGTAAAAAGAGGGCTTTTTGTTACTTTGCTGATAAATATTGCATCACTAAGGGATAGCAACGTAAAATAAAAACATTGTTGTAGAGAGCCAGCTTCTTCCAGGGTTAGGAAATGGTGCCAGGGTCTGCATCTGTCCCTTTCACTGCAGCGTGAGGGCTGATGGCAGCTGCATGCTGGTGCAGGCGTGGGGAAGACAACGTCCCTCTCCACTCAACCAGTCTTTGGCAAGTTTTCCAGCATCTACTCTGTGGTTCTGACTAGGGTAATAATACTTCCCTTATCACAGTCCTTTGAACAACTAACCAGTGTGTTTCTCCTCTGTTTTGCCTTGGAGAAACCTGTCAACACCTTTTCTCTTCATTCTGTATTTAATGGATCTGTCAACATTGCTTAATGGAGGATGGTGAAAAGGTATGTTTTGTGGTTAGCTCTGAGCACGGCAGTGAGTCCTGACAGCAGCGATGTCTCAGACACAGTGTTGTGCTGTTGTTACATTGGCTCTGATGCCACTTCAGTCAGTTCAACCTCAGATATTCCTCTGCAGTGTTCCTCTGCAACGCATAAATACACCCTCATGCAAACAAAAATGCAGAAGCATCTCAACTACATATCCATAATTTATAATTATAGTGGGATTAAAATAGACTTGAGGCTTCATCTGGCCTCATGTCTCAGAACTGCTGTATTGCAGCAGGGGCTGCTCTGCTTTGAGAGCGCAGCAATAATTACTGTGGACTGCGTTTTAACAACCAACGATGATTGTGAGGCACAGCTTCAAGGATATTAGGGGAGGTTGGAAGCCTTGTGCTTCTATCAAGGGCTTAGGTGTCTAAATGTTATCTATGTGGGCTGCAAATTAGCAGCTCTCAAGCAATATGGCTTCAGGAGGCATGGCCTTGGGGAAGGTGCCTGCAGATTTGTGAGCCACCACCATTTGCTTTGAAGCCCCCCTGATCTGGGGAGCCTCCTAAGGAAATTCCTCTAGGTCTGTTTTTGTACAGGAGACAGAAGTCTGATTAGTGATATTTATTTTTCCAGATGATTTTGGTTTTGACTTTTCAGTTTTAGCAATAGGGTGAAAAAAATTACATTTTGCATTTAACCTTTTGATGAAGAAGGACTGATTTTGCTTAGTGTTAAAACATAGGTTTGAAGCTTTGAAGTCTGTGTTCCATAGCTGTAAACACAGTGGGGATGGTCTGATTTCCCACTTGCAATATTGCATTATTGGACTGGAAGGAGCTTTTAGGGATGTTTTACATAATGACTGTGTTCCCTGCATGCTGCTACATTTGGAAGTAAAGAAAAAAAAACCCAACAGAAACTGCCTGACCAGTAAGCAGTTCCTGTTTTAGACATTGTCCATAGCATTTGTAATATATGCTGCTCTAGTACTGTTATGTAATTGATGTCCATTGGGAATATCCCAAAACAGGGATGTTTATTTCTTGAGGCTATTAACAGTGTTTGAAGTTTCTTTATCAGACACACACTGGGTAAAGGTGCATTGATTTTTAATGTCTTCTGCTCTTTAAGTAATTTTTTTAATGAGTAATTATAGAAATACGATGCATTTAAACTTGAGGGCAAATTTAACATTGGGTTTTTCACACTCCAGCTATCTAGAATTCAATGTTACAGGGCCAAGAATTTGTCTATTTCCTGACATAATAGAGTGATTTAGCATGCTCTTAATTTTAAGCACGAGTAATCTCATCTTTCCTCACATTTATTCAGTTGGATACATACATGTATGTGTGTGTAATTATATATACATATATATATATGTATGTAAAAATGGAAGACTTCGGCCCTTTATGAACTGAATCTTAGGAAATGAGCTTTTAGACCGATATAAAGTTGTGTAAGCCTTTTTTTTAGTGTCATTTTCACACACATATCAACCTTAAAGCAGTAGGGTTATAGTAAAGCTGATACAGTTATCCTGTTCATTTTAGACATGCTTAGGAGTAGCCTTTGGTGTTCTACCAGTAACAGCGACCCATATTAACACTGAAATATCTGATTTTTATCTTCTTGGGATCATTATGTAAACTTGCTGAAGAGATCTTGATGCAAGCAAGAGCTGCCTGCACAATCTTTGAACTTGGTTTTAGTTTACACACTTAAACCGGCCACACTACCTGAATAATTCTGAGAGGTCACAAACACTGATTTTGAGGGATGCTTAGAATGGAGCTAATATATTATGATGTGCATGATCTTCATCAAAGAAATATTAGGCATTCCCAGAAGTCCCAGAGTTATATGATCTTGTGACAGACCCAGAGGCAAATTCAGAGTTGTCAGCTGAATTGCCTTGGGAGCCTGCCAAGCAAACAGATGCTAATGTTAGATGAGTATCTACATGGCTTGGCATGGAGCTCCCATGACAGGCAGCAAGCCCTGTGTGTGACCTTAGCTTGCTGGTCCACTGCTGGGAATCACAGAGGAGACGTCTAGTGATGTATAAGTTCGAGCTGTATGTTGCTCACGGTATTTGAATATAGTTTATTTGGATCCTGTAGCCAGAGTCTCTGATGAGAAGATTTAAACACTGCCATCCACCCTCTTGGGTTATGACTGAGAGAAGCAAACACAGTTTGCTTCCCTTGTGCTAGTTCTGCAGCTTCCAGAGCCTCTTGTATGCTGGGAAACCCCAGCCTCTGCCAGTTGCAGTAGGAAACCCTGATATAATCTGGCATAGCAGAGTGTGAATGTTACTCTGTGTGTGCCACACTGATTCCTATGAGCTGCACTCACTAAGTACATCTTCCCGGGCAAACTGGATGTTTGGTAGCACTGGGACCAGCTGGCACAGAGAGGCTCATGCCCATGAGGGTGACATTCTGCAGCTTCCAAACCATGGTGGCCATCTGTGTGCTGACTGTTGAGAAGTGGCCCTGCCTTGTAACCTCTGAGCCAGGCCAGAGTGGTGTTTGGGGGAGAGCACTTTATTACAGCCAAAAGCCTCTCAAGGTCCTCTCTTTATCAGTTTAACAGTGTGAATCATAGCACTGCAAAACCCAGGAACATCCTGGAGCTCTTCACTTGCTAGTGCAGATAGGGCTGTTGTGTCTCTGCCTGCCTTGTCATCACTCTGTGCTTAAAGACTGGCTCTAGTCCAGCTTCTAGCTCCAGCCCCTCATGATTTTTAAGGTTATATCCCCCTAGCTTCACCCAAAAGCTGCTCACTGGTCTTTTTCTCCCTGGGTGCATGCTGTTGTGAGGCTTTGTTTGTTGGGACTCCATCAGTATATTCATTTAGCAACATGCATGCTCATTTGAGCTGAATATAGGAACATTTAAGTCTCTAGACAAGTGATTAAGAGCTTTATTAATAGAAATGTTTTGCTAAGCCACAGCATGGATTATCTGTCCCTTAGAATGTGTATAATCAAAACTGCTTCTCTGATCTTGGATAAGAACTCTGGAGAATCTGTTTCATTTTTTTTCTTTGTGTAAAATGGGAATGCTGACATTTCTTTGCTGACTTCCTTGGGTTGCTGTGGAGTTTAATGCCTGGAAAGTGCTTTGAACATGAGAACTGCTGTGACAGAATTACTGAGAGCTTTGCTTCTGGAATTTAATTGCTCAGTTAAGGAGGGGGGAAAAAAAAAGTTCAGAACCAGCTGGCAGTGAAATTCTATTGAAGTTTGTATGTAATATATGGAAATAACATTCATATTGAATTTGGTTATTGAGGATTGTATTTTAAATTTTGGATGATTTTTCATTAGTCTTTGATGTATTTTAAATTAATGATTTTCCTTTAAAATTTTAAATATGGGTGGGATTTTTTTGTCCTTGTTTTATAATAGGCTTTTAACAAAACTTGATGTTTTCTTATTGTAGATCATTGCAATTATTATGCACAAGCATAATCACTTCTGACAATAAAAGGAAAATTAGTATATATTAATAATTTGTGCGCTTTCCATATTTGGCTTATATTTGCTCCAAAATGAAGGGTGAGGTTCAAGGTCTTTCTGTGCTCTCAATGAAACCCGGTTGCCTAGCATTTTTAACACTTGGCAGCACCGTTTCTAATCTGTCTGTAGCTGGCAGCCAGGCTGTGCAGCTCCTCAGTGGGAAGTAACGTGGAGCTGAGCAGCAGCTCCCAGGTCAGGCAGGCTTCCTTCTGTGGGCACCAGTTTAAACTCCTCTCTGGAAATTGTAAATGCATGATGTGATGCCCATGGCAATTTTTTCTCTTTTGTCCTTCAGTGTGGGTTGGTAAGAGGAGTGGACTGGCACATTTTCTAAATGTGCTCATGTTTATCAAGTGGAGTGTTTCAAGCCTGTTACTGAGTCCTTAGCTTAGATGAGGGTCTCATCTGTCAGCAAAGAAAGAAAGAAAGAAAGATCTGGCTGCATTTTTTGTTTTTCCTTTTTTTTTTTCCCCCCCCCCCCCCCCGAAATCTCAGAAGAGTAAATGACTAGCATGTGTTACACAGTGTAAGCTGTGAAGAAGATTTGAGGGAATGTGAAATTTAGAAGCTTTCTGTGCATATCTTTATGCTAAAATAGATACTGATCTGCAGTGTTTTCTTAGTTTTAAGCGTTGCTTGTAAGAATAGATACAAGCAGTGTTACCAAATGGCTTAGATTTACTGAGAGTGAAAGGCTTTCTTGCTTTTTTTTTTTCGTCTTGTTCAGGCTGAACACGGTGGAGGGACCATTGTTTTCCAGGCTTCCTGTCTTTGGCCATCCCCAGTGGCTGAGGTACCTGCTGGAGGCAGGGCTGGAGCAGCCCCTGCATTGCCTGTTAGTGCTCAGGGCGGGCTGCAGGCTCACAGAAGCTGCTTGGGTACTACAGGGGTGCAGTGCCACTATTGGGGAGCCCTAAATTCGTATTAAAAAGATTTGTGGGAAGCTTTTTATCAGTCCACTGCATGTTTCAGATTAAGAAGGCACAAAGTGGTGCACTTGGTGACTTCAGCAAGGGTAACATTAATAATGTTAATTAGCCATTCTGCCTTTGCAACCTTGCTGGTCTAAGCAGGTCACCTTGAACATGAAGACACTGAAGTGCATGTAAACTGTAGCCAAGTTTTTGAGAAATGTGTCCTAATTTTCAGCTACACTACATCTGACAAATGTTCCTTGACCTTGTTTACTGCTTAAGTGGTGGAAAACTTTACATTTACCTCAGTGGGAAGAGGGTCAAGTCTCTTGGGCCTCTTTTCCTGGAGGCCTTGTACTCTGCAGGTGGGAGATGGGTACCAGAACTTCTGAAATTAGGGCTTTGAGCTTTTAAATGAGGAATACGTATGTGGGAGGGTCAGTTTACGAAACACTGAATCTCAGTGACTTGCATTCAGTATAAAGAGTTGTTTTTAGCACAGAACACTGAACCCAGATAATCTATTTTACATATTTGTCCTGTAAGCAGTTCTTTTCCACACTGACTGTGCTCTAATAATTGATTTTTCTAATTTGAGAAATACAGCTAGAAATTAGCATGTGATTTAAAAGCTGTTGAAAAAAATTTCTAAGCTCTTAAAATAAAAACATACAAAAATAGTGGAGGAAAAAACAGCTCTATTAAATCTCCAGGCTAGAAAGAATAAGTCACAGTGGTCATAAGTACTCATGGAGGGGATAAAGACTTTGGGTTTGGTTTTTGTAGATTCTGTTTCAAGTAAGTTTTCTCTTTGAGTGAGCATTGAATATATGTTCAGATGTTCTGCATGGGAAGGTGTTTTCCTTGGTCCCTGAGGATAGGGATGCATGGACTTGTGAAACTCAGCAGTCTCATGGTGGTCTCATGGTCACCTCGGCCTGATGCAGGCCACCGAGGTGTGTTTGTGTAGCATTTCTAAAATCCAGAAGTTGGAGATTAAAGATGAAGAAAAGGGAAAGATTAGCTCAGTGCTTGCCAGGATTTGAAGTAAGAAAAATTTGTTGCTTCCATTCTGTGGAGTTTTTTAACTTTTATTTACTATCATCCCTTGCTGAAGGGGTCATGTTTCAAGGAGCCTTTCAAGACCTGTTCAGCATTCGACTGTGTGGTCTTGGATTTCATGTCAGGAAGAAGTTTTACTCTGGAAGAAAGGTGATACTTAGCCTGATAAACCTTGTTTTTGCATGACAAGATTAAATGGGGCTGTTTGGTTTTTGCCCTTGATATATTTGCCTGTGTTAGCAGAGAAGCTAGGCAGTTAACAAAATAACAAGGTGAAGCATAGTGGACACCCATCTCTGGATTTCATTTGAATTGATCAACTTCTTTCAGTGATCCCTGAAGCTTTTCCACTGTTACCAGCATCTGTGTTCAAAGCTTGCCTTAGCCAAAATCAGCTTCCTGTTGTGTTTTGCATTGTCCCTACATCTAACGTGAAGCAAACATTTGCCATTTTTCAGCACAAATTCATCAGACTTTAAAGCCATAGTAAATGAGAAAAAAAGCAAAGTTAAAGATTTGCCAGGATGACAACACTAGGGGCAAAGGGGTAAATAGATCCTTCTTTTCAGACTACTTTTCTGTTGTAGCATTTCCTTGTACTCTTTCATGATTTCTTGAGGTCTCATGTGTGCATGTAGTTTCTCAGGTTCTCTTCTGCACCCTTCCTCATGCTCTTTTTAACATTTGCATGCTCTCTCCTTCTCTTGCCATCTCCTGCATTCTTGTGCTTTCCTTTTTCTCATTTGTCCTCATCTGGTCACCCAGCTGGTGCTCATAACCTGTGTTGTTTTGGTACCTTGGAGAGGAGATCAGGCAGTTTGTGTGTAGGTCAAGGAACCTCTATCTGGATGATGTGGTTTAGTGGTTTAGGGGTTACAGTGTTAGTGCTGGGTTGATGGTTAGACTTGATGATTTGAAAGCTCTCTTCCAACCTTGGTGATTGTGATTCTATGATGCTGTGTCTTGTCTGCCTAAGAGTGGAGTTGGCTTTCTGGTGTGTTGGTCATCAGTGTTAAGTATCTGACCCAGTCAAGGTGGATGGTGTGATGTGGGAGAGTTTGCATTGTGCTTACTTGAATTTTGAGGGTGCTTTCTGATGTCCTACAATCCCTGGATCCAAGATGGTGAATAACACTGCTGTGGCCCAAAGTGAATGCACTTTACAGAGACTGCTACTTCAAGCAGGAAATTTTTCAGTTGTCAAGGATCTCTCTGCCAGCAGTTTCAGAAAAGGACTCATCTGACCTTCATACCTTTGAGGTTTTGCTTACTTTATTTTCTAGCTGTTTGAGGAAACCTTTGAAACTTCAGCTTTAAAAAAGGTAGCCAGGCTTTTTCTTTCCATTTATTGTTTTCTTTCCCTACTTTTTTTTTTCTTAGTCTAGACTAAATTCTGACAGCACAGCTCTTTGTATTGTCCTTCCCTTCATTCGAGATACTGTAATACCGGCTCCTCTTTTATTTGCCATTTGTCCTTTTGTTTTATGGTTCTCTTTGTTGCAAGCTTCTTTGTTGTTTCTTCCAGATTATGCTCCTCAGGGACTTCTGTATCAGTGTGACTGAACATTGCTTGCAGCCATGCCAGATTGTGCTGTGATCTTATTGGATTTCACAAACCAAGGTTAGGCCAGGTCAGAACTTGGTTGAAATAACATAGACTACAAGATTGCCTGCTAGCCACTGGGAACACACACAACAAAAACCTGACCCAGATGCTGATTCAGTCAGTTCAGGCCGGCAGCGTTGCTGTGCTGACTGTGGTGGGTGTGATATTAACGAGAAGTTCTGACCTGTTCTGGCTGGTAGGATTTCACAGCTTTTTTTAGGGAAGAGTACTGTTGTTAATTTCAGTGTTCTGGCCCATTCCAAATCCTTTAATTCTCTATCAGGATTACCCTGGAATTCAGCTGAAGATTATATTCTCTGATCTTCTTTTCCCTGTACTGTTGCATGATGTTTGCCCTCAAAACTTGCTGTGCTGTTCAAAAAGCTGCATTTCTGTGCTGGATGAAATAATTACAAAATTTTCTTTGCTTTCTTGATCTTCTGAAGCAAAACAAAATATACAAGGGTCTTCAGATGAAAGGTTCCAGAAAGGTAGAAATTTTTAATAAAAATAACACGTGAAAATTACAGTTGAGCTTTCTTAGAGTTGCTTGAAGTTTCTGACCAAAAGACTGTATGAAGATGTGTAAGTATGTTCAGACTTAGCTTCACTGAGTGCGTATTAGGTAGAAAATTGCATGCCATTACGCTTCAGTGCCCCAAAATGATGGGAAGATTGATTATATAGATGAGGCTTTTCTAATTTACTGTAGAGGTATTTGGACCTGTTTGTGTTCTGTATGGGTTTTAATAGCTTATTCCTTTAAATAAAGCTGTAAGAGGCTAGAACATGAACATGGGAAAGTATGTAATGGTTTGAAATGAGGGCCAACATTAACTTGGGCTACATGTACCAACCTTTTTTTCATCCCTGCACTCAGCCTGAGGGGGGGCTGCTGGAGGGTTCATTTGCCTGCATCCGTGCTGGAACAATACTCATCAAGTTGTGGAAAGAACAGTAAAATCAGCTTGCTTTATCTTGATGTCCCCAGATGTACAGTGAAGGACTTAGGTCTATCACAAAAACTGAGTATATCTATCTAGGCAGCAGCCATTAACAGCATAGCCATTAAGAACATTTAAGGAGTGTATATTGTGAAGCTGCAGAGGAATTAGTGGGGTATGAAAGGGCAGGGGGTGACTAGGAATCAGTGAATGACATACTTCAGGCTGGATCAGGAAAAACTTCTTGTCAGTTTAAGCCGCAAAGCAGTGTGATATCTTTCTGTGTAGACTAATGTGATATCTTTCTGTGAATATGTAAAATAAGTCTGGGGATTCAAGTCTGTAATGCATTGTACATACTGGAAAAATTTGCTGCGGCCAGATGTGGACCAGATAATCAGGTGTTTATGCCCCTGGAGTATTTTCATCTTTTGAAAGTTTTGGGGTTGCTTTTCTCAGTCAGCATCTGTATATTGAGCGAAAATATTGAATATCTTGGCTTTTAAATCCAAATTTATATACATTTCTGCATAGGCAAAATGGAAGATTTAAAATTGGAGTAGGAGGATTAATGTTGGATGAAAGATGTCACTTACAGTTTGATTGTAAGCGTTTGGCATTGAGGTTACCCATAATTATGCTTAATAGGTAAATTATCTCTGTCTCTGATAATCCTAATCGTCAGTTCAAAGCTTGGCACTGCCAGCAGAGATATGGAAGGTGTACTGTAGGAAAAGGCTGGAAGGAGTCTTTCATCCCCACCATCCCTTGCCAAGGGCTTACTGTACATGCAAATTCATCAGCTTTTCCATTGTGGTGCATTTATATATCCTGGAGAGGATGAAATCTGGGAATTAATTGCTCTGTGTGCTCAGGGGCCCATTCTGCAGTGGGAGAATCTGTAGGATTGGGACAGTAGAGGCTGATGTTGCT
The DNA here is from genome assembly GCA_013397115.1 of Edolisoma coerulescens. NCBI lineage: Eukaryota > Metazoa > Chordata > Aves > Passeriformes > Campephagidae > Edolisoma > Edolisoma coerulescens. Next base: position 853,071 of record VWZW01000878.1, on the reverse strand, counting down.
ACAGCATTAATAAATACGTAGGGGAATGTCCTGCAGAAGAGTACGAAGAGCTTTGTTGATTGATTGTGTCCTTACCTCCTCTGTTTTAGGAAAAGCCAGCCTGGCTAACCCCGTGTAAGGAAACAGCATGACTGATGTTCACCTGCTGAACAGATATGCTGGATATGTCTGGGGGTGGTGGGTGGTGGTGTGTGCGCAGGGGACAGATAGCTGTTGTTTTCAGCTCTTATTTACAGGATCAATAAAACTGATTTTCCAATTCAAGGATAATTTTTTACCAACAAGCTACATAGCCTCTAAGGTCATAATATTGGATCTGCTCTTTTTCAGAACAAGTTAATTTAAAAATGATAGGTAGTTTCCAGCTCAGGATTAGTTTTTCTAATAGAAAGGAGAGATGTATCTGGAAGAAACACCTTGGGAGGGGGTGAGAACTTTGCCTCAGAACAGCATTGTTGCACACTGCCCACAGTCCTTTTCTTTAAACAATAATCATTTAACTGTGCGTGATATTTTAATGACAAATGCAATATAATAAGGAAATGCAGAGCCGTTTTATTACAATCCTGGTTCTGTTATTATTGAAGGCTGTGCAAATACTGCTGTGGACTTTATGGGGCATTGACTGGTGCCTTCTGTAAAGTGCAGTATATTTTATGACCACTGTCACTATAGAGAAGAATATTTTGTGATGTGGAGGTATTCCAGGCCAAGAGCAAGTGTATTCACACATATATGTTTAAATGCCATTCATTCCTTTTGCAGTTACTTTATCTTATTCTTTTGTGACCTGTTGAGAAAATCTTATGTACGTGCCTCATACACATACACACACACATATTTTAATACTACATTGCTCCCTCTGCATTTGCCCTTCTTGCCCATTGCATGCTTAAGATAAGGCTCAGTTTAAAAGGAGTGTCAGTATGAGGCTTCTGCAGTTGTGCCTGTGTGATTGGGGTGAGATACAGCTTTGAATGAGTAAAATCATGCAGGTATCATTTGATAAGCAGGTGACCACACCTACTATCGGTATGAATTCTGCACGGTAAGGAGAAAATAGCCAAGAAGTGTTCTTCCATTGGAAGAAGTATGAATGAACTTTACATGCCAGAAAAGTTGATTGGATTTTTAGGTTTTTAAAAAAAAAAAGCTTTTTTTTTTGAGATCAAACTCAACCCATCCCAAGCCCCAGAGCATCATGAAACATTACCAGAGTCTCTCTTATTTTCCTATACTTTGGTGAGTCTCAGGCTTTTGCAGTGACTACCTATGAAATATGGAGTCTGTGGAAGTCCACATAAAAATCAAATGCCATTACCTTTGAGAAGCTTTGGATTCAGACCCAAAATACTCTCAAGTCTTCATGTGCCATTTTTCTGAAAGTCAGTGCATCCATTTATGATTCCCCTTTCCTCCTTTATATATGGAGCAGTGGAGGAAAAAAAGGAGGAATGTTGGTTTGATTTAGAAGAACTTAATGGTGAGGATTTGTTTAAAAAATAAAAAGATATTTTTCTTTACTGTGATTGGAGCAAAGTTTTCCTCTTTTAGATGGTGAATAGTTTATAATGTTTGAGTAAGAATTTGGCTTTTGGATGGCTGTGTTGCTGATGAGAGCTACTGGCAACAGAAGCTTTCTAACACCAAACTGCTAGTTTATTAAAACAGTAATAGGAACAGATGTTTTCGATTCATAGAATGTATCAATGAAATGGTACATCCACTTGTTATTTCAATTCCTTTGAATTTTTGTGAACTCATTTGGGGCTAGGTTTTCAAAAGAGCTTAGCCCACTGTCACTTCATTGTTCTCACTGTAAACTGTTGGATGATGAACGTGTTTGGGAACTGCAGCTTTTTATGCCTAAAGGGGAGCTCCTAACTACTGATGTTTCTAAAATCTGGCCCATGTTTCTGATGAGTGAATACTGATCATTATAGAGGATTCATACATGCAATCTCTGAGTAATACCCTGCATTTGCCTGTGATTGTATATATGATGGTTTCTTAATTTACTATTGCACTAGGCATTTTAATTTAAATTATGCTAATGCTGTAGGATTAACTGCGGATTATGATTCTAGCATGTACTGTCATTCAAAGAGAAGAACCAGTTCTTCAGCTCCTACAGCCTCTTTCTCCCTCTCATCCTGACGTGTAATAATTTGTGCTCAAGACTGGCCTCAGGTTTTGGTGAGGTTTCTTGTTTAAACTGATGAAATTGCTTAGGGAAAGGCAGTTGTTGAAAATTCAGAAAAGAGAGACTGAGATTGTTTTTGTCTTCTGATGACACGTTTTTACAGTGCTGAAATGATTTTCTGAAGACAGTGATTAGAATGGGCTCTTGCCAGCACTGCACAGTGAACAGTTCTGGTTTTGCCTTCATTCCTCAGTGGTCGGACAGGCTACACGGGCTTTGCTTTTGCACGCTTGACTCAAATAGATATTTGAGAAAACTGCTGTTGGGAGTTATGTTAAAATCACCAGAAAGGTCGTAGAATAAATAATACATGCAAGAGGACTGATGTTATATTGGTCCTTGCTAGGGCATATAGCAGGAGGCCAGTTTTGTTCTTTGCCAGCACTGAAAAAAAGCTTTATAGCCACCCAGGATGGCTCTTCCTGAAGCATAACCTCTCCAGAGAGCTTCTCCTCCCCCAAACTGCAGATGTGCTGGAAACACAAATTTGCCTCGTTAATGTTTGCACAATGTTTCATTGTGGAGCAACCTTAGATTGTAATGGCATGCAGCCTGTTTGCATTAGTGAATTCATCTGTATTCCTTCAAATCCCTCATTTGTTGCATTTTTTGTGGAGTGCCTGTTATTTCAAGGGACTTTGTGTTGTAGCAGCAGTCTAAAATCTGCCGTTTTTCTTTCTTCCTCCAGCTGATATTATTTCTACAGTTGAGTTCAACCACACTGGAGAACTGCTGGCTACTGGTGACAAGGGGGGTCGAGTTGTTATATTCCAAAGGGAACCTGAGGTATGTGAGTCACCAATGTAGTCCTTAATAGGCTGATAAAACCTGGCTTAATTTTTAATACTTTAATTTAATTGGATTAACAAACTTGTTTATAATCTCAAGGTTCAGTAAAACAGAGCATCACCTGTTTAGAGAGGAAGTGAAAAAGGGTAAGGATTTTTAACTCATAAGTTTGCTGTCCCAAATAAAAATGCTTCAAAGCTCCAAAATTCCAATATAAGAAAAAAAAAAGGGTTATTTTTGTTTTACTTCTGCTTTGTTTTAATAGCTTTTGCCTGATGATGGAACCATTCAATTTGAAACAATACCTTCATTTACCTTTATGTTCCACTTGTAAATTCCATCCATCTGCAGTGTCTTGTATAGAAATCTTTCCTGAATAGTTGACATTTCTTCAAAAATTCTATTATTAAATGTTTCAATTCTCACAGGAAATTTCATTCTTGTTGAAACAAATCTGTCAATGCAACGTTTTAAGTGAGAAATTAAATTAAGTTTTCAATATTTTTATATTTATAAGGCCGCTTATACACCTTTCTTAAGAGATGAAGATATGTTGCTGTCATAAACAACGTTTTTGTTGTTCTTATTCTCCATAGAGTAAAAATGAGCCTTACAATCAGGGGGAGTACAATGTTTACAGCACTTTCCAGAGCCATGAACCTGAATTTGATTATTTGAAGAGCTTGGAGATAGAAGAAAAAATAAACAAGATCAAGTGGTTACCACAGCAAAATGCAGCTCACTCACTTCTATCAACAAATGGTGAGATTGATGAGAGTATGCAGGATATATCAGTATTTGCAGTATTTGCCCTATGTGTTTTAGTGCTGACGGTATATATTTGCTCATTTTAATCTACTGTTTTAGTAATTTCCTCTTTCAGAGTTTACCAAGACTGTCATACTGCCTCTGATATCTGTTGTTTGTGTATTTTATTCATAGAATCGTGAGGTTTTTCTGATTGATTATTCATAGACATTTAGAGAGCTATCCATTTTTCTATTAATATGCAGTGCTATCCTGAAATAGATCTTGTGACAAAGGCATCACCTTACTCAGCAGCTTGTGTTTCACAGGAAATTTAGAATTTTTTCTGCTGTGTTTGTCATAACTTTTATTATTTGTAGATGTGTAAATGAATGTAGGTGAGAGAGATTAATTTCTTTTTCTTTTCATTCACTATAGTAATAGTTTATTTAAGTTTTAAAGAGGTACACAAATCTTGGGGAGACAGTAGGAATAATAATAGGATATTCGTACTGACTCATTTCTAACATGTCTAAGGCCTGTTGAATAAAGAAGGCAGTATTATTACTCAGAGGGGATATTCATAGATGTGAAATACGGGTCAAAACTGAGTGTAACCTATCATGCACAGGTGTCATTTAGGAAGCATTTAGACACCCACAAACTTTATTACTGCAGATGATACATGAGATAAAATACCTGGTTTTAAATTTTAGATCTAAAGGCAATCAGGAAATAATTCTTGTGTTGTAGAAGTTTGAGTGCAACTGGGAATTGCTGATAAAAAATAGTGTAATCTCATATTAGTGAATTGACACTTTAGGGCAAAGTGATTGCTTCATGTTAAAATATATAGTATTAAATAAGGTTTGCATTAATTCAAAGTAGATAGTAATTTTTAAATATTTTGTAGGTTTTTTTACTTAAAGTTGTCTTTGACTTTTTTGGGGCACTGTTAGTTATTTGGAATGAAACATATCTGTTACAGACAGGTGATTTATGCTAATTTAATGATTAGTCACCTTAAGAAGTTTGCGAGTTTATTTCTACTCTTCTCCCTTGGTCTTCAGATAACTAAGGATGGCTCCTTCCAAGCGTGTGATACAGAAGCAGATTATTAAAAGTAAACCCCTCTCTTTTCATTTTAAAGTTTGTTTTTAGAAACACAGAGGAGTACAGCCAAGTCCTCAGATTTTCAGCTTTTATGGTTATAGATAATAGACCATTACATGAGTTTTCCGGTTCATACTGTCATGAGAGGGGAGAAAGTGAAGAAATAACCAGTCCTAGTGCTGCTGTGGTTAATCCAGTTTCAACCAACAGTGAGCAAGCCTAGGACCTGGAAAAATACTTTGGCCTCTGTTTTTCCCCCTTAGTTGTGGAGCATCCCAGCACACCTCTTTGTGGTGAGGAGAACAGAAATGGTGCCACTGGCACAGGCTTTGGATTTTGGCTTTGAATTGCAAAACGTTTGTGTATGCCAAGGAGGATTCCTGGCTTCCTGGCACAGCAGGGTTGAAGTCTGAAGATTCACCTCCTGGCATATTCTTAAAGATGGTTTTAACTTCAGGGTACAGACGGCCCACGTTGAATTATTCACTGTCTCACGGATTACCTGGGAGAAGCCTTTGACAACATGTATCAATTCCATGCCTATGAAAAAGGATAATAACATGTTTCCTAACTTGAAGGCATTACCTGTCACACATGCTCATATTGGACAGGTTGTAGAAATATCTTGAGTACTGGTTTTTGTTTATGAAATTCTGAGCCTGCTATTTTAATGCAGTTTTGGGTATTTTGCTCTCTGGTAGTTTAGAGTCTAATGCATGGTTTTTTGCAGAAAAGTGAGAACTGTGAAACAGCATCCTTTCTTTCCACGTGCTCAGGTGGACAGTGCCCACTGAATGTGCTGAAAGGAGCATCCTGCTGTTCAGGAACACGAGGGGAGAGTCAGGCTAAGTCTGACCCTCAATATATGAGACTTGGCAGGTCTGCAGCTGCCCAAATCTGTTTCTGTCATTCTCAGGAGGACTTTTGTCTGAAGTTGTTTCTGCACTTGTCACCTCTCTCAGAGGTGATCTTGGTTCCTTTCCAGTTCACGTTATCAACAAGTTATCAGCTAAGCTTTGATTGTGGCATCTTAATTAATGGAGATGGAAGGAAATCACCAAGGCTTTCAAATCCCACTGTGGATTTACAGTGCTTGCAGTTAGCAAATTTGTAGTTTGCACTGTAAACTGAACTGATTTTGTATTATAATAATAACTTATTATGATTCATTGGTATCTTCTGTACCAGAATATATTTGGGCCACTTTCAATGTGAGCTACATAGGGTAGATCAGAATTTGGCCCATACAGATCCTTTCATCTGAGGGTTTCAGACTGCTTACCAGACATTAATTAATTTTAACTTCACAACACCCTTGAGACCAAATGCTTAACCTCACAGAGATGTTTCTGGTTTTTCTATATTTTGCAAAATATAAGCATGCTTAAAACTTCTAAGGAGTATTTGAAGTCCAGAGGTGGATGAAGGAGAAGAAAACCAACACATGATAACCTTAACTGCTAATAAAGTAGTGTTTACTGAGGAAAGGGGTAAATTCATAGCAGTCAAGTCTTAACAATGGAAAATTGTGGTTTTTTTCTTACAATTTATTTTACAATTACTTTATTTTTTTGACTAGATCAGCAGGAATGCACTATTTACATGTAATAAAAAATCCAAGTGCATGACATGACCTCTGTTTATTTTTAGTAATTATTTAGCATGATATACGATACAAATGAAATTTATTGAATATTTAAGTGGAGCTTTTTAGTTGCAGATTGAACTAACCTCTTGTTCTGTAGATTGATTGTAATTGTATTGTGATTTTTTTTTTGCTTGTATATTAGCATATCAATATCATTAAGAGATGCATAATAGTAAAAAAAAAAGGAGTAATGAAGAGATTGATTTTGAAACAAAAAAAAGTTCAAAGTTAAATTTGCTAAAGAAATGCAAATCAATTCATGTTTTTGTATATCCTGTGTTTAAAGTGATTTGTGCCAGCTTTTGAAAGTAGTATGTGGATCAGACACACTGGGCAAGTGATTGTGCTCTGCTGTGTACTTGGGGAAAGAAGGATAAAGGAAGAAAGTGGGATGAAATCAGGAATGATGCAGGAACTGAGGTTAATAAACCTCTGGTGGCAGCTGAAAGGCAGAAGCTTTGGAAAGACTTTGGCTGCTCCACAAGCAGATGAGTGAAACAACCATTAGAATCTCAGGGACAGATTTTTTGCAGGAGAAGAGTAGGCATGGATTTTTCAGTCTAGGAAGTGTTAGAGTTGGCAGGTTAGGGGCACAGTCACAGTGGGAGTGGACAATCAGCATTAGGAAATCTGCAGCTTCAGCTTCTACAAAAAAAACCAAAACTCAAAGACAAACGGAGTGCAAAATGTTTAAAACATGTTTGTTGGTTTCAGAGGCTCTTTGCTAACTGAGAGATGTCATTACTCTCTTATCATGTGCTTCACCCATCATGATAAAGGAAGAGTCTGTATTTTATTCCATTCCGTACAAGATTAATATATTTTTCTCCTTACTTCTCTCTCTTGCCATTACAACACATTTCTCTTAGTTTGGTTGGGGTTTTTTAATTTTCCCTCAGTTATTTCTCAGCTGCTTCCCATTAGGAGGGAGAAATGCCTCATTTTTTATACAGCCTTTGATTTGCAGGAGCTCCTGATGTTACACCAATACACCACTGCCCATTCCCACAGTGGACCAGAAAGGGGTCATTGGTCTGGCTGTGTACTCCATGCTGTTCTTGTGCTGTTAATAAGGAACCTAGCAAACTGGCATTAATACCACACTGGTTTAATATATCCTTGCCAAGTCAAATTGTTAAACTGAGCTTCAGCAGTGAGCATTGAGTAGTCTGGGTTTGTTCCACCTGCAAACTGCCAGGTTGGATATACGAGCAGCATGTGCTCTAATTGCTCTACACAGTCTGTCAGCTGCCAGGAGCCCCTGACTCGGTGTGAAGATATGGGATGTGCTTCATGAGTATTTTGTCTGTTAGCAACATTTTCTGGATGTGCAGAATGAGATGACCCAGACTATTTCAGCACAGGACTTCTCTAAACCAAGGTGTAAAATATTCTTTAAGGAATATATTGTGAAAGGTGAGTAACTGCATTCAGAATTCCTATGCTGACAGTTGCTTGTCTTTTCTTTTAAAGATAAAACAATCAAATTGTGGAAAATTACTGAAAGAGATAAGAGACCAGAGGGGTACAACTTAAAAGATGAAGAAGGAAAACTTAAAGATCTTTCTACAGTAACATCACTGCAGGTAAGCTTCTGTCCATGTCCAAAATTCAGTTGTTTCTGTATGAAAAAGGTAGTGTCAACTCAGTAAAAGATTTAAATATATACCTAATGCTAAGCATTTGTGTGATTATTCTTACTGAAGCTTTAGCTGGCTGATAACTGTATTGAATCTGCCACATATTTTCAAGTCAAAAATGCTTTATGATATACTGACCAAAATAAATATTTTTGAGAGTTCTATTGGTTTTATTGTCCCTGATAAAATTCTCTTAATGTGACTTAATGTGCTTTCATAAAAGGTTCTTTAACCTGGTGCGCTGGAAGCATTTTACTTGTAATTAATTTTGAACAGGGTTTTTGCCACATTCAGAGCAACTGAGTTAAAGACAGTACACCAAATTTCAGTTTCATCTTTTTTTTCAGTTTTATAAAAAAAAAATATTTTAAGAGTGGGATTTGCAGTAGTCTGTCCTCTGGTGGACCTGAGATTCTGCATTGCTGAAAAGATGCAGTCATGGAACTCATATAAGCATGTGTGATCATAGAACTGTTTAGTTTGGAAAAGACCTTTAAGATTCTCAAGTCCAACCATTAACCCACCACTGCCATATGCAATAAACCATGTCCCTAGGTGCCACTTCTATATATCTTTTATAAACCTCCTGGTGTGGTGACTCAGCCACTTCCCGGGGCAGCCCCTTACAGTGCTTGACAAAAATTTTGGTGAACAAATCTTTCCTAATGTCCAATATAAACCTTCCCAGGGCAACTTGAAGCCATTTTTGTTTCTCCTGTCACTTGTTTCTTGGGAGAAGAGACTCATCATCTACATGTTAATGTAGATTTTTGCTCTCAGACTTTTTTGGCTGAATTCACTGCAGGTGTTTTGGCAAAGGAAGTGGCTAAAGGTTAGGACTGGAAGGCTATGTTGTATAAACACTAGTGTGTCTTTATTATTGAAAACAAGCAAAGAACCTCCATCTCCAAAAGAAGCTGATATCGTCTATTGGGAAAAAAAGCTTCCAAAGTGTAAAGATGACTACATTAATGGAATATTTATCTCTTCTGTATGATTAGGCAAACAAAACTATTCCAGATTGCTTATAGTCTGAGAATTCTCTGAGAATTCAGCATCCTCTTGAGGGGAAGTGGAGGGGTGTGCACTGATCTCTTCTCTGTGGTGACAGTGACCGGACCCAAGGGAATGGCCTGAAGTTGTGTCAGGGGAGGTTTAGGTTGGATATTAGAAAAAGGTTCTTCACCCAGAGGCTGTTTGGGCACTGGAACAGGCTCCCCAGGGAAGTGGTCACAGCTCCAAGCCTGAGAGAGTTCAAGAAGTGTTTGGACAATGCTCTCAGGCACGTGGTGTGATTCTTGGGGATGGTGCTGTTACAGGTGGGAGCTGAGCTCCATGATCCTTGTGGGTCCCTTCCAACTTGACATATTCTGTGATTCTGTAATTCAAAGGTTGAGTTTTGTTTTGTTCCTTCAGTAGAAAGCGAAACTCAGATCTTTAACTACTCTGTGTTCCTCTTTAAACTACCTTGTGGATTGATGTATGGTAGATTGTTTCTGATGCATGTTCAACAACATCGAATAGTCCCAGTCATGGACCACAGCCTTACAGTGTTTAATGCTTTATTGATAGGGAATAAATTGAGTGTCTTCTTATTGAAGCATGACTTTAAAGTGACACAGGGAAATAACAAGGGCACATTGGCAAGTGATAATCTGTGATATTGGCTTTTCAGGAGTACAGTGTGTCATGTTGGCTTTGTTTTGCAAGACTTTTTTTATTATGTTTCACTGAGATTATAGCCTTTTCACCACTTGAGTTTTTTCAAAGAGAGACATCAAGAAGCAAAACAAATACAGTTAAATGATCTACAACTAATCTCAAACCTCTTAGCAAAAGCAAAATACTACTGTTACACTGCTTGCCAGAGCCTCCTGTGTGTGTGAGACAGCAGCTCCTGCAGTGGGACTGACCTGTTCTGTGGCAGCTGCCAGTCCCTCACTTCCCACAGTCCAGGCTTTCCATCTCCCTCCCTGGCTCACTTGTCTCTCCCTTCCTCCTTGGCAAGGAAGGCCTTGTCCAGCAATTAATCCATGGGGAAATTCAGCTTGTGTACACTGTCAAAAAGTTTTATAATATTTCAGTCTTTAAATGCTTTCTCTCTACTAGAATTCTCATCATCCTAGCAAAAGAGTATTTTAGTCTTACTCCCTTTCTGGTTTGTGTTTTGTGTTTTTTGGCAGGTGCCTGTGTTGAAACCCATGGATTTGATGGTAGAAGTCACTCCCCGGAGAATCTTTGCTAATGGTCACACCTACCATGTCAACTCAATATCCGTCAACAGTGACTGTGAGACATACATGTCAGCGGATGATCTCAGGATTAACCTCTGGCATTTAGCTATCACAGACAGGAGCTTCAGTATCCTTTATTGCAATTCCTTGCTCAGTGTTCATGTTATTAGTAGGGCTTAAGAGAGCTGTTTTAAAATATTTTTCTGCAGGTTTTAAAATATACCTTTACTTACCAGAATCCCTGCAGTATTTGTTACAGAAAATGCTCAGATATTGTAAGAGACAGCTAAAAGACTGCAAAAATCAGGGAATTTTTAGTGAAAAATAATGGTGTTGGTTAAAGACGTTTAAATAGGAAACAGATGCCAGCTGAATGGTAACTATCCACCTGACTAGAATACTCTGTACTGTTATTTCCTGAAGACATTTCATGCTGAGCTACTGCACCTTGTTTTGCTGCAAGGTCAGTCCTTACCCTGGCCCTGCCCCCCATTCTCCATCATCCTGCTTCCCAGAACCCTAATGCCTGAGTTGTGCACAGTTTGGGGGTGAGGCTCAGCTGCTTTGTGTGAGTTGTGTCTGTGGTTGATGCAGGCATTGCTGTTTCAAGTGCTGGCGTTTTCCTGAAAGCTCCGTTGTGAAGTCATTCTGGCCATCTGTGAGGCTGCCCCTTGCACTACAACAGGGTGTCTTGGAGGGGGAGCAAAAGAGAATGTAGCCAAGAAAAGTGATTCTCTGTTTTGCAGAACATAAATAGACTGGTAAGAAGAGAAATAGGTTATGGGGCCAGGTCAAAATGTGGTATTCCTTTGCCGATTTCTTTTTGAATGTATCAAAAGGAGTTAGAAGAATATGTCTCTGTGGGTTTATATGAGGGACTACTGGATGTCAAAGTGAAGTTGTCCTGTTGGGGTAGATTTCCTAAGAGAAAGCACCAATGTGATGGGGTGTTCTCTCTGTCTCTGGTGATTGTATTTCTTCCTTCGTGGGCCAGGTCATCTTTGAAACTTAACCCATACTTTGCTAATGTCACAGGAAACATGTTCTTTAAATCAAACAGCTCTTAATGTCCTTAAAAAATTACCTTTGCAGGATCAAGTGACAGGTGCCCTTACCCTGGGGATTGTAGTGAGCATCTCTTCAATTTGTTTCTAAACTCATGTTGTTTTTCTGTCTTTCACCTGTGTAGATTAAACAAGCTAAATAGGTGCCCTCTTTAATATGACTGTTTATTTAGGAATAATTTATATGTGGTACTTCAGAGTCCAGCTACGTCTGCCTTGATATCCAAGCAACTGTACTTCCATTCCTTAGTAAGTCAGATGAAAATTATTTGCCAGCACACCTATTTGGAGTAGCAGTGTGGCTCTGTCCTTCTCACAGCAGCTTCATCCTCCAGACTTCTCTCTGTCCTGGAAACACTTACATGTGACTCTACTGTGTGTTCTCCTCTACTTTGTATCCTCCTCTTTCTTCTAAGGCAGAGCAGTGGGTCAGACCAAGCACAGCAATCTCTGTATGCCTGTGTATGATCACCAGATCACATTCCAGAATGCTTATGCAAGATAAGGCTTTGCCTTTGGCAATTCCTTTTATTGTATTAAAAGCTATTTTATGAACTATGGATTGCCAAGACAAATGTTCCTGAAAAGTTTCAAAAAACAGGTAAATAGTTGTTATAGTTCATGAGGACAACATGAGTTTTTAGTGTCATTTGCCACACTAGGAGCTTACGGACAGAAAGATCAGCTGTAAATGAATAGCTGTGTGGACTCTGTTTCAAGCATTAGCTCACTCCTGTGGCTGAGTATTTACCGATAAAATATGTTTTAAGGTTTCTGATTGATTCATTGATTTAACTCTTAAAACATGGTAAAATTTATAATGACACACTCATTTTCTGAGTATGTTCTAAGGATGATGATGAGAGGGAAATTAAGAGTGTGTTTTTGAGTTTTAGGATAGGAAACTTTTCCTGTGTCTGAGACAGTGGCTTTGGGATACTTGGATTTCTGTCTTGGATTGGGATACAGATATTGCTGCTTCTTTTACGCTTGAATGAACATCTGTGAGGACTGTGATGAGAGAGTTCAGGCAGTGATAGGAGATAACACTAGGTAATGGGATAATTAATTCTAGGGGCAGAATGTTCTTGCTAAGGTGGCCGTGGTGGCAGCAGGTTGGCTTTTGTGGCTGGATACCTGTATGTATTCAGGAGAGCAGGCTGAGTTAAAGAGGCTGTATCCACTGCTGTTTCAGACAATATAAGCTGTATCTGTCTGTACTCAGTTATGAAAACCAGGTCATCAGGTAGATTAATTTTACCTAATTCTTTGAGAATTAGGTGTTCCAAGGTGAGATAGTTACAGAATATTGCTCATATTGGGAAATTAACTGGGAGGCCATGATAACTGAAAGAAGGGGATGAGTAAGTTAAACTTGCATCAGTCTTCTGACAGGTATCTTTCTGTCCATATGGAGCCCTGTGCATCTTGTAAAATTGCAAGGGTGTGTTTTTCCCTGGATAACAGCATCTCCCTGAAACTGCATTTCTGTCCTACAGAAAACCAACTTACATAATAATCTCCTGGAAGTAGATGAGTTTCTGGTAAAATCACTGGGTGTGCCAGTTGCAATTAAGACTAGACATACTAAGGTGAAAAAATTCTGCCAAGCAAACAGTTTAAATTATAAATGAATGTTGCTGGGCTTGGTGCCTTCTGTAACACATTTAGGGGGATAGGCAGGAAGAGGTTGAGGCTGTTTTAGAAATGCTTGTTTCACATCTTTTGTCTGAATGCAAAAGGGAAATGAAGCATCTTGCTGTCTTACATTCAAGGATTGATTCCTTGAAATGCATGTTTAAAACAATAAATAGAAAACATTTTGGTTTGAAGTGGCTTTTGTTAATAAGGGATCTGGTAGGGATGAGTATTTGTCTTTCTGTTTTCCCTCAGAGGCAACACTGCTACATAAAATGACCTACAATCTGTTTACCCAAGAGGCTGGTTGTGACAATGACACAAACAACAAATACAGTGGTAGAGTTTCTGGAGATTCAGTTCATGTCTGAATATCTTTACAAATTGCATGGGAAATGCTGGAGAAAGACTGAATCAGCAACAGTGTGCTAAGGTGTTTTACAAATAAAGTACTTTGCCTTGTAGAATTTAATTTGAGAACAGTTTGGTTATAACCATAATTTTAGCAGTTTTACAAATCATTGATAATTTTTCATTTCTTTGAAAATACAGAGCAATGGAGATCTTAAATTAATTCTCTTTCTGTAGTCTTTGAAAAATATTTTAGATCAGCTTTGCAGAATTTGACCAGAATATTTACCTTAGGTAAAGCCTTAGGCAGATAAAAGACAACTAGTGCTTTTCTGGTTTGCTTTTGTATTAGCTTAAGCACGAACTGGGGTGAAAAGCAGACAAGTGAGTTTATGCTATGCCTGTGTAAATTTTTATGAGGAGTATGGAAGACTTCTGTACATTGCTTCCCACTTGCAAGCAGATCTGTTCGGTATCATTTGGGCAAGAGGAGGCAAGGGAGAGGAGGAGGTGAGAGAAAAGGAAGGGGGAACGTTAGCCTGGTAAATAATTGCATATACTAGGATTTTCTTCAGTAAAAGGTTTAATGTTGTGTCATGGAGAGCGAGAGTCAGTGACCTTAATTATGGATGATATTCACTGGAAAAGAAGTAAGGTAAGGGTTGCTGTATTTGTTCATGTTTGGTCTGAAATGGTTTAGCAGTGTTGCCCATGGTTTAAGCCTTTAGATAGTCATCTTGGGTGAAGTGAATGAGAAAAAAGGACTGCCAGGAGCATACTGATGAGGCTTACTTGCCATTAACAGCAATCTTTGGACTATCTAGCTGCACTAAATATTCTTTATGAGAATGTATTTGGATTGCTCACAGAACTATGTAGCTCATAGCACTTGAACTCCCTTCATTTCCTGGTAGCATACTATTTCACTCTAGAGGCTGTCATGGCATTGCTATGGAAACAACATCGCTGTTTCCAGCATGTGCTCATCTTGAGACTCATCTTGACTAAAATACTCATTTCTCAGTCAGATCAATATAGTCCAGGGTTATCCTGTTTTAATAAAAAATTCCTTCTTCTGTATCCCAAATGGGTTAAGCTAATTAGCAAATCACCATAGGGCCTTCTTATGGTCTAATGTATTCTGGTATTTGAGGCATATCTTGGATAGTCAGTTTGTTAGGCACCATATCTTGGGAAAATGAATTTACTTAAGAAATAAACAACTGGGAAAAAATAGAAAAACCCAAAATAACATGATACATTGATGGAGACCAAGTTTGTGGGAGCCCACTGTGCATCTGAATGTAGTGCATATATAGGGCAAATACAGAGCTCTGGGAGCAGCCTAGGCTGGGGAAGATAGCCAGCCTTACAAAATCCCTGCACCTGCCTCAGTGCTAAGTATGTGAATGCTAAACTGAAAGCAGATCTGCAGTATTGTCTTGGTATTTGTGGAGCAAGTTTATACCCTTGAGTGAGAGAAGGCTGTTTCCATAAAAATGCCTGAGCCAGGATGACTGTGCACAAGTTGTGTGCACAAGGATGCATTTTCTGTGCTCTGAAAAGCCAGTCTGCACTGTGTGAGAAACTGCTGCCACCCCCACGCACAGCACTGTTTTCCTCCAGAACACACCTTCTGTTTGGGAGATGGCAGACCTTATTTCTCTTTTGAGAGTTCTGTGTAATACATGTTAGCACTTCCTATTCTGTCAAGAAGAGTGTGTCAATCTCTGTCAGGTATTTAAAAGGTGAATGTTATATCATGGAGTCATATTCCAGCTGAGTTGCTACTAGCAACATTTGAGTAGCTTTTCCTCAAATTTGTGTTCTTCTTTTGTTCTTTACTTCCTAGAGTCTCTCCCTCTCCCACATGCATTCTGTCTCTCTCTCTCTCCATTAAAGGAGAATGAAGACATCTGCAAAGCTAAAATCAGGGCTGTAAGTTAGAGGATTGCAGAGGTGCCATGCACACTGATCCCACAGTTTGGAGAGCTCTCTTATTCTAACTCTTGAGAAACGGTTGCTTTGCCTTTCTCATTAAAACACTCCTATGTGAACAACTGAGGGGGAAAAAGCTGTTTCAACGAGCTGATTAGATTCTGGGTTGTTGTAATTCCCTTGTTAGACTCTGCTTTTTCAGAAGAGAATACTGGCTGTTTAGTAAAAGAGTCTTCTACTGAGAGTTGACAGTGGCAAACACAAAGATTTTCATATCTGACTTACACCTGAGTACTGTCAACTGTATTCCATGCATTTTGAAAAATGTTAAATTGTACTTTGAGGTGAATTGCTGGAAATGCTGACTGAGGGCTCCAGTGCCCTGCAAAGTCATTGGGAAGAACAGTAGGTAGAGGAAATAGGATAAAAACTAAAACAGAAGAAATTTTATTGCATGAAACTTGTGAGTACATGAAATTCATACCAACTATCAATACTTAACTGTTAGATTCTTAGCTGCATTGCTATTTCCCATCTGCTGATCATTGCACTGTAAACTGATGGTGATAAAGAGGCTCTGTATTATTGAAGTACTTGACATACTTTACACAATTAAATATTTTGTAATAAGAGTATTTTTAAATAATTGTAATAAAATTTTTAGGTTAGTCAGTACCACTTTATACTCAGTTAAACTAAGACTGGGAGCCAAATAGGTTTGCCAGAATTTCAACTCAGAATCTGAATGTTGCCCAGAGACATCCTGCTTTCCATTACTTCCATCCATACTCTAATTCTGTATTAGGTGAAGTGGCAGACTTCTCAGGAGAGAGAAGTCCTGTAAAAATGGTAACAGAGATGTAGAAATGCTATGAAAATGGTTTTGTTTTGGAGAAATACAAATCAGTGTATCTTTGCTCCAGCTTAAGAGATTTCTTAACTGCCAGAATGCAATGAGAGGGAATTTCACTGAATACCAATAGAAGTTTTCCGAGGGGTTGCTTGCTTTAATGGACAGAGAAAAATAATTTAGTGTCTTAAAAAATACATGACAATTCTGACCTTGCAGAAGGCAGTAAGAAGCAAAAACTTCCTTGTCACAGAGATGAATATTTACCTTGCCGATGTTAGCATTTAGCCATTTGATGGTGAATTTAGGAAGAGTTGTAGTCCCTAAGCCTTGTAGATCCTTGTCTTTCCCAAGAATTTTCCGTTTATGTTACTTATATCTGAAGCAATGGAGAAGTTTTTAATTAGAAAAATTACTACAGTAGAGGGGAATTCATTGTTACTCATTTAGCAACAATTCACGATCTGTTTCAGGTTTTTAAAGTGATCTGATTCTCAAAGCTCTGCAAAATGGCAGGTTCCATTGACTTGGCCTTTTAACTTTTGGGTTAGAGATCTTTCAGCTTAGAGTATTTGTGCATTAAAAATAAATTATTTTGAAATTGCCTATGAAACTACAGATACCAAATCACCTGGTAACCTGAGGATCATTTACACCAGTGTAGTTCAGTAATAAGTTTTGCTAAAATGTAATTAATAGATTAGCAGCAGGTACTGTAGTTCTTATATAGGTTTTATTCCTAAAGCTTATTATTTCTGCGTCAGCAAAGACGTGTGAGTGGCAACAGATCATAGGTCATTTACTGAGGCTTAGGATAGGAGCAAACTCTAACATAAAGCTCCACAAAGTGCTGCTGATGGGACCACAACAAAGTGCTTTCCTGTAGAGATATGATGGTGCTTAAGGATACTGAAGGGAGTTACTGAAATTGTGAAAAATAGCCCCTTATTTCTGGCAAGACTGTTTGAATTAAGTAAGCAGAAAGTATAAGCAATTCAGATTATCTCCAGAACTGGACACAGCACTCCAGGTGGAGTCCCACCAGAGTGGAGTGGAGGGGGAGAATCCCCTCCCTTGACCTGCTGCCCACAGTACTTTGGGTGCAGTCCAGGACATGGTTGGTTTCTGGGCTGTGAGTGCATCCAGCTTCTCATCCACCTGCATCCCCAGTCCTTCTGGGCAGGGCTGCTCTCGATCTCTTTGTCCCCCAGCCTGTGTTGATACTGGGGTTTGCCCTGACCCAGGTGCAGCACCTTGTACTTGGTATTATTAAACCCCATGAGATTCTCTTGGGCCCACTTCTTGAGCTTGTCCGGGTGCCTCCGGATAAGTCCCTGGTGTGTGTATTTTGCTGCCTGTTAGGAAAAATGCAGTGGGGATTCTTTTATTAAAATCACACAAGAAATGTTTTTAGTGTCAATCAAGGGATGAAATCGGTAAATAGGTAAGAATGTGTAAGTTGTCATCTTCTCTGAACTGCAGAGAATCCCGATTGTAAACAGAGCCTTTCATGAACTCTCAATAGACTCATTTGTAAGAAAAATTCTGTGTGTCCCCAGTGCGAAGTGCCAAGAGAGAATTGCATTTCTAGGATCACTTAAATGACTTTGTCTTGTATGCACTAACACAGATACTGCTTCTAAAACAGGCACTGAATTGGTTCTTCTGCTTCTGTTGAGGTAAAACTACGTCCAGTTCAGATACAATATTATTTCTAATGATGCGGTCATCATTATTTAGAATATCTTAATTGAGTACAGCTTTTAAGCTTTTCAGAGCAAGAACAGTTGTGTGTTCATATGTGAGCTCGTGCAAATTGCAGTCTTTGTAACTAGCTGTGTAATTCAAATAATAGATAATAATTACAGCAGAAAGGCTGTGTGAGTGGGCACTATAAAGACCTTACAGATTATTTGTTTTCAAGAAATACAGAGAAGTCTCAGCATCTTTTAGGAGATCTCTTAAGCATCTATAAATTCAGATTTAGGGAGCTCTGAAAACTGTGAATAAATTTGCAGAAGTAGTCTTCCAATACTTTATTTGTCTTTGCTTCTTGCCAGAGGACACTTTGTGATCTCTGTCAGAAACAATTGCTTTTAACTATTCTGATCACCTTAAATTGACTCCTATCTTAGGAATTTGACTGTCAGCCAGTCAGAGAGAATTGGATGACAGAGCATGACTGATAGCCAAAGGAGCAATATCAGAGCTAGATAAGCAGTATCTTAGCATTGAATCCCTGAATGAGATCCTCCTGGCCATACAGCTGAAATGTGTATTGCAGCGAAAGCAAACAGTGCATGGCTGGATTGTATGATACCAGTGTCATTAGGGCATGGGATAGCGTTATGGAAATACTCCCTATATAGCCATCCTCCAAAATCAATAAATTGGAAGACTTCAGTCTGGCTGTGAAAACCTAATTACAGCTGAGGCCTTTGCATTCTTGGCAATGACCAGTCTCTTCCTTTTTCTGCAGTTGCTTTTAAAGAAGTCCATTTAAGGTGATTTGAGCATAGCTATAGCCCTGGGATAATTACTGCACTGCAGATTTATTGTTTAATAAAAATATTAATTTCTTCATCAGAATACATAATTTCCTTACTTATCACTCTTGTCCATACACAACTTGAATGAATAAGTATGTGATTACGTTACTCTTTTAATGGATTTCTTTATCTAGCCCTCTGTCTTCTCTAATGCAGTTGTCCCCAAATAGAGACCCATACCTATTATTTCGTTTCTGCAGAGGTAAGGAAAAACATAGCCAGAGGCATTAGAATACTCTTGCTTTTTAAAAATGTATAGTGAATTGTAAAAAGGAAAAAGAAAATTGACTGGAGTTGTAGAAAATTATAAAGAATAGTGTGAAATCCTGAGCCCGTAAAAACCATTTCAGAATTCCTTAATAGCGCATTAAAGAGCACAGCTGGGATTTCCCTGAGTTCCTGTGTTTGTTGAGTGATCTAGTCAATGCAACTCTAGGAGCTACTTAAAATTTTACAATAGGTGCAAAGATGTCTTTTCACAGATCTCCATAGAGCCAATTGCTTTCCAATTTAATAGGGACTGTAGCAAACAAGTTACTATTTTGTATCAGGAATGCCCTTTAAAATATCATTATCTCAACCTTTCTCAAGTTTATTGGTATAGAAGAGAGAAAGAGCACTTCATAGAGCTGAAATGAATGTTAGCATCAACCACCAGATTTCCTTTTTCACCCTCGTGGTTTATTTCATTAGAACTTTCAGGTGTTATCCAGAATCTGAGATCCTTAGCAGAGAGGGACTTGGGAACTATGGCAAAGAATATCAAATTACAGATAAAGGGTCACGTCATGGAACTGATCCTCATCTAAGTAGCACTCATATTTTAGTGTAATGTGACTGAAGTCAATGAAGTTATTCCTGTGGAAATGGGGAACAGGATTCAGTCCAAGATTTATTGTCTTACTAATTTTATTTCTTCAGTTGATGAGTTTTAATCAGTGTTGTCATTGTGGAAGCTTTTAAATTGCATGCTCCTGTTTCCCTCCGGATTAATTTCTCATTGAAGCATTTTGAAAATGAGCCATTCTCTGTTGTCACAGGTGCAGTTGGTGTATCCAACTTGAAAAACGTGTATTATGAATTTATTGAAAGTTAGACAAAAAAACCCATTTACACAGTTCTAGGTACAATTATACGAAAAGATAATGTATAAATAATTTAATCAGCTCTGCCAGAGGGGAGAATTCTCTTAAATGAGTCTAATTATTCTAATTCCCGTGCGAGTTTGGACTTGAAATTAACCTTGCAAAGCACAGTCTTTCTCAGAGTATTAACATAAAAAAGAAGAAAATATAACTTGCTTTGCTCATTAGCTGAAAAATCTTTAGCTTGAAGAGTATTCCATCCAAAGACAGATGTCACAAAACTGCTCACGTGGTCATCTTAGGTGTTGTCAAGCTTGAAGTCTGTACCTCTGTGTTCTGTGTGAGCTGTCAGAACCTGAGACCCTGGAAGCTTTTCTCACTATTAAAATAGCTGGGACACTCTCATTAATGCAGACATTGCTTTATTTTCTGTTGTCATAATACACATTGGTAAGGACTGCACTTTGATACTTCCACTGCATGTGAAATTGCAATAGTTTGGGCCTTTGAAACAGAAATGTTCTGTAAATAAAGGCCGTATTTACTTTCACAAAGTTATAGCACCAGATTTAAGAATAAGTCTATTTTGACTGTTGTCATACTCACTGCATGCTGATGGCATTTTTGTAAATCCTTTCGAATAAATTAAGCAACTAGATAATAAGTCCTGCCACATGATTTTAATCAGGTATCTTATGTAATGTAATAGAGGTGATTTGAATGTGAGCTTTTATTGGTTAGTGTCTTTAAAGTAGCTATTTTTAAAGTATCTGGCTATTTTTGAAGATAGTTTCACTTCACTACTCCCATAAGAAGAATGCAGGGATGGAGAGACCTTTATGCTCTGAAAGACACTTCTAGCTAGCTAAAGTTTGCAAAAATGTATCATTTGTGACTTGAATTGAAAATTCAGTTAAAATATGGAATAACTCCAGTCTACTGGAGTACAAATACTACTGTATTGGGTTTTCTGAAATGTATATGAAAGAATAAGTTGCATATTGGGAAAGAAAAATCACCACCAAAATGCTCTAAAGAGTCTATACCCTCCAGCTGAAATTTCTGTGTCTGCTTTTATTTAAGAGACAGATCTTCCTCTGCTGCATGGGATTTTAGTAATTACCAAGAAGAAATTTCTTGATAGGATTACCTGTTAGCATATAGGTTATTCATTAAAAAAAAAAAAAAAAAAGAAGAAGAAGAAGAAGAAAAGACATTTTATCTCTTATTTCCAAATTATGTGGGAAGAAATCCCTATTTTTAAGATGGAGTTTGGGGAACTTTGTATGTTTTATTTCTCTGTACTACCAGGGACCCTCTTCAGTAAACAAAGTAGATCCTTCTCAGTTTCTGTTAAGCATCTAATGTATTTCAGGAAAGGTTTGTGAATGATGAGATTATACTGCTTTTGTTTATAAATAATCCTTGCCTCATTAATATTGAATGACTCTTTTCTTGGAACCATTGCCACTATGTAGTACATGGTGCCACTTAACTGTGCTACATAGAACAGCACTGCCTAAGAGAAGCTAAGCTGGGGGACTTAATAGGGCTCTTCTATTAATAATTTATATGTACCTGAGGCTCTTCTGGTATTTGTGTTCCAAGTGTAACATTAAGCGTGCCACAGTAGTTTCAGACAAATCATAATCAATTCATATGCAAATATGTGCACTAAATATGACTTTGCGATCTTTCAGTGACTGAGTGACTGCAGGTGTGCATTTACAAAGGCAAGTCTTCCTCTGTCGATTCATCCACTTTTCTTTCAGCTGTGTATTTGCAGATAATGATGTCTTTGCTCTTGAAAATTTGAATCTGCATATGGTAGTTGCTAAAGCAGGCATGTGACTGTGTCTGCAGATGAAAATGCGGGTGTTCTGTTCAAAAAAAACAAGCAAAAATTCCATTCCTAAATAAGTTGAAGTTTTCCAGTATCTACTTCTAAATTCATTATTCTCTAAGTAAATCATTGGTTGCAACGTGTATGAACAGGCTATCTATGATAAAGTTTGAATGTGACTTGCACCATTTAAAATAGTCTCTTTCCTAGCAGTGCTACTCTACAATTCTGTGCTTTCAACACTTAGTCAAATGTTGCAGCTACTCCATAGGCAGTTTCTCTTATACATAAGATTTGTTTTTCCGCAACTTGAATACAGCAAAGTCTGATGTTTACTGAATTTATGGCAGTAAAAGCAATTTCCTAAAATTTTACTAAGTCCATTTAAAATATGTTAATTCTTTTTTCAAGTAATATTTGTGAAATGGAGATTCAGGGCTTTTTTTTGGCTGCTGTCGCTTTTTATCCTACCAAGATATTAGGAATGCAGAGTAATTCTGATGTTGCAAAAATCAGAATGAGATCTCTCAAATTCAGAATGAGTCTTTAGACCAGTATGCATTCTGGGAGAAAGTCGCAAAAGACAAATGTAATAATGAGAATAACAGTAACCTCTCAAAACCAAATAACCAAGAAGAGAACCGAGTGAATACTCCCATGACTGCAGGTAGGGAAAAGAGAAACCACTAGATCAGAATCCAGAGCTATTGGTCATACTGGCTCTTAAACTGACCTTTGCCAAGCCTTTTCCACTTCATGCCTCACTTTCATTCTCTGTGAAACATTAGCACTGATACTGACTCTACTTTGCTTTAAACTTAATGAATGGAAAATTTTTCTAATACTACTTTTAATTTCTTGCCAAGTATCTCCAGTTCCAAATGAAACTTGAGACAGAAAGTCCAGGAGTTTCAGCTTTGGTTCAGAAGTTTGGTATTTAGGTTACGTTCTTGAATAACTCTTGTCCCATCATCCTGAGGCACTCTGGTTTCTATCACCTGCCAGAAAATCAGTAACATCTTGGTTCCTAAACCCATAGAAAGGATCTGAGCGTTCACCTTTGTGCTCCTCGTGTCTTGTAAGTTTTATGGTGTTAGAAGACAGAAATAGAGAGCAAAATTAGGCATGACTCTGGCTGGAGCATTACATACTAGACTGTGAGGAGACATGGGCCGTCTTGTAGTGACAGTGGCATGCTGAGGATAAATGTGAGGCCAAATTGCCCAAGGAGCATCATTCCAGCATGCAAATCTCTTATTACCCACACTGTGTAAAAGTGCACTGCCAATAAGACAGGGATGTACCGAATATATCATCCATGTCTCTGGATGAGCTAGATCTCAACCTCTTGTTTAGCTAACACGGCCAAATTCTCTTTTATGGCTAGTTCTAGCTGAATAGCTGGCAACTTTATTGCTACTGCAGCCTTTTAGCTATGACCATGACTTTCCTTCTTCCACGAACAGCTCTTTCTCATCTAACTTAGGCTGTAATCCTTGACTTAAGAAACCTCAGAAGTCCACAGAATTGTGTTAACAATTCTTAATCTCTTCTTTGTATGCTCTTTGTACATTTTCTTTATATCATGAGCAATCGCTTTACTTTGTGTTTGCACAGCACCTAACGTAATTGGCTATGGTTTGGCCTTCCACATAGAGCTAACAGGCCCCATAGTGGTTTTTACTCTTTCTGTATCTCATAATCCTGATATGAGGAAAATTACAGAAGCCTTTGTACTATCGTAATGGCACTGTCGGAACGCCTTTGATAAAGACGTTTTATTGCCAGTCAAAATCATGTCATTTAAATTGGTATTTTAAGCAAATCACCACCAGTGTGAGACTGTTGCCAGAGTTCCCAACTCCAGTATGATGTCTGAAGAATCACTGTTATAAAGACCATGAAATTAAAAATGGAATTGGGCTGACATTGTTCCACTTAGTATGGATCGATACCTTGCATTAACACGTATTAGGTTCAGGACAGTGGGGAGGAGCACACGCTTAAGCAGCAGTTCCTGTTTTTGTGGTTCAGAAGAGTCAAATGATAGAGAAATGTAATTGCAGCTCTCTGGGCTTACAAAAAACCCCATATAGTGCATGCTTTTAGTGGAGCACTGGGCAAATGCTGTGCGATGGAAAACATTGACACTGTGGCTATTAGGAGTACTTGGAATATAAATACTGTCTTTGCCTAAGGTAAAACACTGGACTTTGAAGAAAAGGCCACATCTATTAACCTATTGACAGCTCATTCCAGGAACCCTTGGCTCTTGGACAACAGGCCTGAAACACAGAGATTCAGAAGGTTGACCCTATCCAGTGCTGTCCATACTGTCAAGTTATGCCTGTTGTAGAATTATCATTTGACAGTGAAAACATACTGTGTAGCTATAAGAAATGGGAAGAAAGGAGTGAGTTGATGGTTATTTAAAAGTTAGGGCTTGCTTCTTTCGTTGATAATAAGATTGATGTAATCACATCATGATGTTGTCAAGCATACTGAGGCCTGAGGTACCCAGCCTGGAAGAAGACTGGAGCCATTTGGAATTCGTTTTCTCAGCTGGCACATGGTGTAGGAATGATATAACCATCATGTAGGAAGTGTAAAACTGGTAGAGCTTGATTTGTAAGCATCTCAGTTCCCTCCTTGTAATGAAAATAGTGTGCACTAAATGACTAACAGAGGAAACCACTCAGAGAAATGCTTATATTGAAAGTGTAGAGCCTCAGCAGGACCACAGTAATCAATTACTCTAAACTGAAGCCCTGGCAGCTTCCATGAATTGCTATTGATTTCAACTATTAGTCACTGAATCTTTCTAGGGCTAGGCTGAAATGTAGGTGTGAGATGCAGACAAAATTAGTAGTCTGAACAAACCTCTGTGGAAAACACAAGGAACAGCCAGGTTTGGTTATGCTGAAGGTTATTTTTTGAAAGTGCTTAAATTTGCAAAAACCGAAGTCCCACGCAGGGATAAAAATGAAGTGTCATATCAGCATATATTGAAATAAGAAAGATGAGAGTTTTGTTTTTCTTGTGAAGTTACTATGGAAAATTTTGTCTGGCTTTAAGAAAGCCTCTCCTCCTCCATTGCAGTTGAATAAAGGGGGAGGAGGCAAGTATTTTTTTTTTCAAGCCTTCTTCTGACCACCAAAAAGATTATTTCCCTCTTGCAGTCAACCCACAAGTCATTTAAAAATTACTCTGAAATAATGATAGAAGATTCAATCCCTTATATGCCATATCTTGTGAGTTGCAAATTTGTTCTCTACAAAATTCAGTTTCTTGTAGAATTCCTTGATGGTTTCAGGAAGGTGAAGCTGCTATTTCTTTATGCATACTGTTCACTTCAAAGGGAATTTAATCTGTTTTGAGGAGGCTGCTATGTTTCCATTATCATACAAGGAAACTTATTCTGGGACCTTTTTTGCTCAGCAGGAACCCTGTGTATTTTCCATATTCTCATTATACATGTTTTGGCATGAGCATAAAGCAGGCATACTCATTTATATTCTAGCTGATCAAGAGGAGAAGTCTGATTAATATGAATTTTGGATCAAGGTGAGGGTCAACTTTGTAACCTGCAATAAAAGGAACTTTGTGGAGTGCCTTCTCCCAGAGGGGAATATTTCTGTTAGATCAGTGGCCCAGAGGCAATGGAACAAATTTTCTTCCTCCTGTTATCCTCATTTTGCTATCAGCTGCACAACAGCAGCACAAAATACTGGATTAGAACTAAACATACCATGTAACTGAATTGTGTACTCAGATCACATTTCTCACACTGCATATCATTGCAGGTTTTTAATCATGCCTTTCCTTATGCTCTTTCCTCCTTCCTCTCTTAGTGTTTTTCTTCTCTCCCCCTTCCCCCTCCCTCAGATCTTTCTCTAAAGCCTCCTCACAGCCAGGCCCTGCCCTGCTCACTCTTCTTTGTTATACTTCTGTTCTTGAACAGTTTGGGGAAGGCAATGTAGACGGTCAGCCAAAGTTGAGGTTACATTGCCTTCGAGTAGCTTTGTTGCCTTTCCCAAAATTGCCTTTCCTTGTAGCTCTACTAACCCAACTGTAAGAACATCATTTCTCACCATTGTAGTTGCCAAGTGTACTTGACCTTTCATTTCCATTTTGCTGTGGAGAGCATCTAGAAAGTCTGCTGGCCTCTTCATAGCTTTATCCTGTTTCATGGAGCCAAGCAGTAGAGGACAGATCTGGTATGTAAGACAGCAAATAGTTAAGGGGGAAGGACCTGTTCTATTTCTTGCAAGCAAGAAGATATTTTCTATTCCTTGTTTTAATGTTAATGAATTAAAAGACTGGCAATGTATTCTAGCCCATCACTGGCAAGGCGCCAGTTCAGCCTTCCCTTAGTGCAGGTATCTACTAGGGATCAAAATGCCTTGTTCTTGTCAAGCATGTGTGGGAGTCAAAGCAATATGAAGATATTTTTCATTTTCTTAGGGGAAATTTATACTCTGTTAAGGCACAGAAACACTGACTTTTTTAGGACAACAGAATTATATCCTAGCACACTGCCAGTGGTGAACTGAACACTCTGTTCTTTCTGTCTTAGATACCTTTCGTCCTAGGTGTTTTATCCATATTCTGAAAATGAAGCAGATCACATGTGGTACAACAAGAGTCAGATGTGACTGGTATTTCAGAGATGAGTGCAGTGGGGGAGAAGGACCATGCCTCACTGGAGACAGCCCTCCATAAGATCCGATTGCAGGGGAAGGCAGTAGTGTAGGAGACAACTCTACAGATTTGTGCCATTACCATCATTTTCTCTTTAGCAGTGGAATTTTCATTTAATCAGTTTCTGCCAGATTCCCTCTGTTTCGTGCTTTTCAAGTTCACCAAAGGCCCTGTTTCTGAAGTGCACTGTCTGGTACAATTTGGTTTTTTATTTTATTATTTTTTCCTGCCATGCAATGCTGTGCTTAAAAGGAAGAAAAGACACAAAGGGAAGATAGAAAAATAGAAATGAGAAATGTCTCATGGGAGATGCTTGCCCTTACCATGTCATGCTAGTTTAAATACAGTTCCCACACATCACATGTCAAGCTGTACTTGATTGTTTTCAAATAGATGGCAAAAATCATGAGAGGAGGAAAATGTTCTTTTGTGTGACATATTCTTCTTTTGATATATTGGATTCTGTAGCTGTCAAAACAAAGGCTGTTTTTCTGTCTATTATTACAAATGCATTTGGGGTAAATCTCTTCTGCAACTATCTAGTCCCTTGGTTGTTTACTTCAATACAGTGTTATTGTTTTAATTTTTCTAAATCTAGTGAAATGATGAATTTTCATTTTTGCTATGATCCTCAGTAGGCAAATGAGGTTCTTTCTCAGTGGAGATTTAGATCACATCTGGAAATGTAGTCTGTTTCAAGTATTTCCTGCTTTTCTGGCAGGAGCATGGAATATTTAATTTCATTATTCAGCATAGGTTTATTCATTTTACGCAATGAAAGGAAATTCATCAATAGTGTCTTCAGCATCCAGAAAAATGATACTTACCATGACCGTTCCACATACTCCATTTATATTTTATATCTTTCTCATCACTCAGCAATTATTCATCTCTCTGCTGAGAGGTGAAATTCTTCTATTGAGTAACTATAATTTCTCTGAACTCCACAAAGCAATTCAATCCCTGAAAGCAATTGCTTTTACTTAAAGGTTTTTCTTGAGACAAATTCACCAAATACACATAACTGAATAAAGGTTATTTTTTTTTCTGTTGATTTTCAGGATTATTTATTGATGCTTTATGAAAGAGGTAAATCAATGTTTCTACATCTTAACATTCATTGCACTCATATTAATCATGATGGATTCTTGGAGATGGATGCAAATGTGATAGTAAAAGTAAGCAGGAATGCAGTTAAAATGCAACATTAATTCATTCCCAGTTGTTATTAAATGTCACAAGATATTAATAGTTTTACTGATATTTTCCTTTCTAAACCGCATGGGGAAAAAAGAAACCCCAAAAACACAACAATGTGATGTATGCACAGTCATCAAGATAATTATCTCTGAATCTCTTGTACTATTTCTCTGTAGTGTTCCAGACCTATATTTTTGGGAAAGATCAAAGTACAGAGTGTAAAGGGGTGATAGACTGTATCCCATTCCCACAGAAATCAATCAAAGGTCTTTGATTGGTCTTCCATTTGGGAAGTGGTCACAGTGGGAACAGAAACAGGCTTAGTACCATGATATATGATTTCTCTTGCCATCAATAAAACAGATTTTCTCATTTATCTTATCCTCTGAGATGTTTAAATTTTGAACGTCAGCTGATTCAAATTTTATGTTCAGGGAATCCAGGCACTGAGATGATTTGTGTTTAGGGCACTGCACTGGGACTCAGTAGATCTGGGTTTGTTCTGCCATGCATTTCCTATGTGATCTTATGCAAATCCTTTATTGCTTCTCACACAAACTCATCAGTAAAATAGGGTAATATTACTACTCTTGTTGGAAGGATTTGTTAACATTGGGATGGCTTATCTGTAGCAGATTGCTGAGGGCCATGTGAAAATGGACAATCTTATTTAAATGTACTGCTTTACATATATATCCTTCTTTCATTTAATGCTTGAATATCTACTGCTTTCTTACAGCCCCCTCACGAGACTGTTACTTTCATTCTTTTCTCTATAAGCAATCTTCCACAGACTGGCCTTCGCCTCCAAACACAGGCTCAGTGTGGGTCCTGGGTTTTAAGGCAGGTAATGTGTATGAGTGGAGATATAAGTGTTAGAGAGGCACCATGTGAGTTACACTTCATGTGGGTAATCTTTGGTGATCCAGCTGACAAGTTTGTGATTGGGAAAGTAGATACTTGATGTATTTTTGTTCCGGATGATGTTCAGTTAAATGATTCAGGTGTACGATTCTCAGTCACAGAAATTCATACTGATTTCGGTAGTGGGCGTCATTTACATAAAAACCTAAGACTGACATTTCAGATACCTCTTTGTAAGTATTCAAATAGCAAACCTAATACCATACATAATTTTTTTAAAGGAAAATGTATTAGTGTATATTCACCCAAAATTATTTGCATAAATACTTCTGTGTGTGCCACATGTGCCCTTGCAAAAAAAGTACCTTTTCCTTTTTTTTTTTTTGTTTGAGTCTTTTACCTTAAGCTACATGTATTTTTTAGCTTAAGTTGCATGATTAGAAAAGCCAGTGAGCCTTACTGGAGTGAGCAGATCTGAGCTGTGCATTGTTCCCTCTCAGTCAGTATTATCTGGGATAGAGCAGTGGTTTCAATAGCAAGTGCAGGAGATACAGATGCCTGCTCTCTGTTAGTTTCAATGAAGGTGAGAATTCTATATCCCTGCAACACTCTTTCTTTGATGTCTTTGCAGAGCATGGACAAATGGTGACCTGCTTATGGCATCTGCAGTAAAACTGTGCAGACTTTGAGTTTGACATTGCTCTTTGGTGTAAGTGGGCCAGGTATGGAAATTTAAAACTGCACTACTACCAAAAAAATGAGTATATCTTTAAAAGCATTACATGTGTGTACATTTACATGCTTCCGTCAAGTAAGAGTCATGGTTTACTTGCAGACAACTGCATTTTCCTTGATGAAACTTCCATTCAGACATTGTAGATATAAAGCCAGCCAATATGGAGGACCTGACAGAAGTGATTACAGCCTCTGAGTTCCATCCCCATCACTGCAATCTCTTTGTCTACAGCAGCAGCAAAGGATCCCTGAGACTCTGCGACATGAGGGCATCAGCTCTCTGTGACAAACATTCCAAGCGTAAGTCCTTGCTCCATTGAGCCCCAGATGTCATTACAGTCTTACTGTTCACAGACAGCACGTAGATGTGTGCATACCCCAGTGTATCAGTTTCTCACTTGCAGGCACATCTGAAAACAGCAAAAAGAATTTTATTTCACCTGTGCAAGTATTAGCTATGACTTTGGTAACAGTCATGTCTGTGACTGGTTGCCCTTATGGTTCTTATTGCAGGGATCAGTGAAGAACCCAAAACTCTTTAGCAAAAGAGAGAGGATTCCTAACAAATCAAAGAGGATGAGGGAGTATTTAAGTGGATGAGCATACTGGTTTGAATACACAAGTACTGTTCTGAGTGCTGCAGAAAGTAAATTTTGATTGTCAGACTGCCTTCAAATTTCAAATCCCTTTTTCTGGATTAGGAAATCTCAGTATCCTTCCTAAAAATGTAGTCCAGCTTTCCCTGTATGTATTTTTTCAATATTATGTCTGAACAGACTCAGAGGAAATGCAGTAAGTAATGGGGGGGGAAGGAGGGAAGAAACAATAATTGTGTTGGTATAGAAGTTGTCATCTGTCCTACGTGATTTTATGTAGCCTGGGAAATTTTGAGATGCGCCACCAATTCATGATAGTTCATATCTGAAATATACAAAAGAAGAATGAAGTAAAATTTCAAAATATGTGACTGTCTTTGTTCTCAAAGTAAAAGTTGAAGAAAAATGCATGTTTATGTTGTCTCACTGTCAGCTCTTTATGGTCTAGAGAAGACAGGCTGTGGTTCTTCCCACCAGTAATATGGCATGCCTGGGCACTTTGCCTTATGCAAACAACCTGTTTGTTCCTAATCTTCTGAGACTGACAATGCCCAGACAAAGGCATCATGTGGTTGGTTGCTGAGAAGCTGAGAACCTCATGAATGAGCTGTGGTGGCTCTGCTTTAGTCACCTTCAGGACTAGGGCTCTTCCAGGACACCTCCAGCTCACAGAACTGGGTCATCAGTTTCTTTTGCAATGTTGACACATTCGAAGGAAATTCAAGAGAAATTCTTTTAGTACCAGAGCACAGAAGAGGTTTTATGTCATTCAGTGCCTACTTGAACCTGTTTGAGGTAGGCAGATCTTATTAGTAGGGGCAAAAGGAGAGGGAAAAGCATGTGAAGATTTAAATGAGACCTAAGTGGTGCACAGATTTTGTACATAAGGTATTTTTAAAACTGAAGTGAATATAGTAAAAAACCTTTGACTAGGCCTTTTGACTGCAAGGGGAAATGCACATGCTCAGAACCTCTTAGGATGTGGTCTCCAATTACAGAAAATAACCTTCAAGGACGATTTCCTAAGCAGAGAAGTGTTTTACCTTTGTTAGCTGTATCTCCTTGTACTCGTTGGGGGAATTCAATACCGTGAAGTGAAATGTAAGCATGACACAGTCTGACACAATGCTGTGAGTTATCCTGTCCCACTTAATTGTTTTATTCTGTAATACTTCCATTTCTTCCTGCTAATAAGGCCTCCATGCCCCTGTAACTCAATGCCAAATGCCAATCAGAACTTATTAAAGCCACAATACAGCAATGCTGGATGAAAGAAGGCATTTTATGCCAGAAGGGAGCGCAAGGTCTAATGGTCATTGATTAAACCCCATTTTCCAGATCTATGAGTTAGAAAATAGCCATTTAATGTAGCATTCCTGCACTGAAGTCAAGTCAAGCTCATTGAGAATCTGAGTGTGTACAGTGCAAAATTGATACAGCAATGGTAGAACTTCCAAAGTGTTAAAAGGAGTAGGCCCACGTACTGCTGATTGGAGTGGTTTCAGTATAGCTCTCAGAGACAAGCAAAGTTAATTATATACAGCCCATGTCAGCCCAAAAGGATATATCAAAAACCAGTCTGCAAAATCAAGTTATTTGCATGATTGTCTCTCTAGTACCTTGACTGTGCATCTGATTCCTGTTTACAGTTGCTAAATTTACATCTGGTGCATATGCACAATCAGTACCCTGCTCTCCTAGCTTGGCTTGTCTTTCAGTCTTTCCCCATAACTGACTTCACTTCTCAAGCAAAACACTACAACTGGAGTCACTGTAAACCCTCATGTTCTGCCATGCATCCCTGCTTTCTCAGCACAGTCTAGTATCACTGTGTGCTGTATTTCAGATGCTGTTCCAAGATTGTAATGGATGTACATATTTTTAGGGATGAAAGATCCAGTGTAAAACTTCCAAAAATACCTGGATAATTAGCATATGTTGTGAACTTTTGCATTTACTCCTTTTCCCCTTATTTATTCAAACCTCTGTAGCTCTGATAAAGTCCATTGCAGCTCTTGGGGGAAGGGCCCTTCCATTTGTACAGGTTTAGAGAGTGCCATACTGTAAAAATAAATTACATACTAATATCTGTAGTGTAAGTCAACCAACATAGGATGTTAATAAATTATAATGTCTTGAAGATTTCTGGTTTTCTAAGCTCAGTGGCAAAATCTCTCTTTTCGGCATTAGTGACAGCAGCACTACAAGGTTTCCCTTATAAATCCTCATGGCTTTGACATGGACGAGATGAGACTACTTCCATATGTACTCATCCTTGATGCCTCTGCTGAGATTTAATAGCAAGCTGCCAATTTGTGTGATGAGTTGTGATGGGGATCTCTGTCCCTTAGAAAAATTATCTCAGACCACCAAATCTATTAATAAGGCATTGAAAGAATATCAGGTCAGTAGCTGAATTTTAAAATGGTCATTGAGATACTGATAAGGTGTGATGAAATGTGTTGTATCTATAATGGACTACCTGAAACTGCTTGTTATAACAGCTCTGTAATAGATCGTGCAGTGCTGAGTGAGGATCACAAGAAAATCTTCTGTAGCCATTGCAAATGTATATCAGGGAAAGACCGATCTGTAACCATAGAGCAGGTACATACATAATGCTGTTCCATGTTATTATCAGACTTTGCAAGTAGCAAAGAGAGAGGATGCCATCAAAGATGTTCTGGAGAGGAGGTGCCAAAGAGATGAACGTCCCTGCTTGTTTAAAATATTAGAGGAGTGGGAATGAGGAAGGTGTTGTTGCAGTCCGCGGTGTTATAGGTAAAGATTTAAAACATTTATGAAAGTCAAACTCGAGCAGCAGCAAATAGGGAATTAATTTAAATAATATGGAACCTTTCACCTAAAAAGTGTACTTTACAAAACACCCAAAGATTGCCTTTGAGATGTCATCAGACAACACACATGGCAGTGCAGTGTAGAAAAAAAGGCAGTGTATGGAAATCTGTGACAGCAGCAAAAGTATCAGCTGGGAACATTGAAGAAATAAAAGAATTAACCCCCACCTCAAATTCCATGAATTCTCACGCAAGGGGTTCAGGTGACAAGGAAGACAAGCATAGGGATGCTGTTGCAGTAAGATCATCCTGACTAAAAATATACTTACAGCATAATATGCCACTGTTCAATTAACAAATAGTTGCTAATTTGGTTTTTATTTTTTATTGCTAGTAATATGTTCAGAGATCCTCCTAAATGTGCACAGAGTTAATATCATTCTTCCAAACAGCTTGTAGGCTAGATGGGTACATATGGCTGTTTCAACAAATCATATAATAAAGCAGTCAGCTAAAGAAAACTGAGCTTGAGCATGTGAAGTCAAAAAAAAATAAAGAGCTTTCTCAGTAGTTTATCAGAATTATTAAAACCATTATTAAATGGTAAATATAAACTGTATAGTTATGCAATATGGAAATTTAAGTCACTCAGTAGTATAACTCCTGTTGATATTTCGTGTAATAGCCTTAACATCTTAAAGTCGTTGCATACTTCAGAAGTAGTAATTTATTTAAATTCTGTGTGTTGCTTTAAGGGTTTTTTAGTATTCATTTCTTAATATGTATTTGTAGACTAAAACCCTGTTTCTAATTATCCATTACCCGTGTGCAAAGTTTACAGCAAAATACTTCAAGGAAAGAGGAGCTGCAGTTTCAAGTTCATTGCTCTGTCTGCCATGGTGATCTTAAAAACACAGATTTTGGGGTTATATAGCGTTAGCCTCTGTCACCATGAGCTGGTGCTTTCTGTCCTGCAGACAGACTTCTCAAGCTCCTGACCTCTGGGTCTGTAGCAGGAGCCATTTAGAGCCCTCCTCCCTTTGACCAAGGAAGCCTTTATAGGTGAGAGGCAATCCCAACAGCCATCTTCTCTGGAGTCTCCCTGAATGGAGCAAAGCGTCTCAGCTGGTGCATCCCAATCCCATGGGCTGGACAATCAGTATCTTAAAAGTATAAAATTGTTTTCGAAGCAATGCAGAGTGAATTCCAGGTTTGGTTCGTGACTCAGAGATGCCACCCAAATATGAGGGGGGTGATTTTTCCATTGAGAGTCCTTTTCCACATTTTTATTTGAAATCCAGGCCTGAAAGAAATGCCAGCCTTTCCCCAAGGATAATTGCCCCTGTCCTGTCAGTCAGGCATGTAACTCAGTTGGGTTATCTGCTGGGCTTTTTTGAGATTACCTTTGATTTTAAAGAATTCAGAACCGTGGAAGCAGCCAAGACAGAAATCAAGGATAATCTACTCAAACATGTTGAATTTTTAAAATTAAATTAACTATATTTACCAGTTGTTTAAAGCAGGTTGGAATTTCAGAGACAAGACAGCTTTCAGACCTCTGACTGAATATGGATTATCTTTCATTTGCAACAGAGAACAACCAGATGCACAAAAAAGCCTGTGACAGACTGTCCCTGCTGGATTTGCTAATTAATATTGACCTTTCCAAATGAATGATGCTTATTGTCTGACTGAAAAAGAGACAACTTGTTTTTCTTCTGTGTGAGCTTTACATCTAAAATACGCTTTTTATTTCTGCATCTGGTCTCATGTCAGGTTATCATCTGAGAGAGGCAGTCATCACTCTCCCTTTGTGCACAGAGAGGCCCCGTCAAAGTCCACTTCAGGCAAAATCTGCAAAGTTTCATGTGATAGGAGTGAAACTTATCTGAGCTTCTGAGATGATTTGACCCTGTGCTTGATGAAGGCTTGTTCTCCTTATCCTAATTCTGGATTTATTTTTAAGCATGCACTACAAAGGCATGTATGCATTGCTGATTTTATATCCCCAATGAAAAAATGTGCCCGTATCCTGATAATTTTGTAATTATGACTGTCACTAAAGGTCTGTTTCTACAATTTCATGCATGCTAAACTAGATCCTGGAACGGATCCTTCCTTGTGCAGGAATCCCACTGAAATTTAGTAACAGATTGCCTTTAGCATGGGCTCCAAAGCTTCCATTCTGCACAGTTCAGATGAATGTATAATAAAGATATTTGAAACACAGCTAATGAAAATTCAAAAATGTTTCTACAGAAATGCAATTATGTCTATATAGTATTTCCTCCAGTTGTGCAAGATATGTTAAAATTAAATCTGAGGAAGAAAAAACCTGATTTATATACTTCTAGCTATCAAATACGAGGAGGAAAGAGAAAAGCCTGAAGCAATGGTAAATGATTTATGATTGAAGAGGTGTTTCATTAACCCCTCTCCCCCAACCACACACAGATAAAGCAAATAATTGCTGTAAGATTGATTTAATTATTCAGTCTATTAAAATTCCTGTCTTGTTTGCTTAATTTTTTCGATAGCAACAAATACTGCTTTTTAATGTCTCATGAAACCAGCTTTCAAGATCTTGTTTTGCTGGGGGAGAAAAAACCCACTTATCACTAATCTTATATATCAAGATCAGAACGACTTACACATCAGTTTGGCTGTAGAGCAGTAGTAGTTTTATGTCCCATTAACTCCTTGGGATTGCTCACAACACGTG
Organism: Edolisoma coerulescens; assembly: GCA_013397115.1. NCBI lineage: Eukaryota > Metazoa > Chordata > Aves > Passeriformes > Campephagidae > Edolisoma > Edolisoma coerulescens. The sequence continues at coordinate 817,763 of VWZW01000878.1, read as the reverse complement.
GCATTAAACACGCACATAAGTCTTTGTGAGATGAGGTTTGAAGAGGCTTGATCTTCTAGATTGGCTTTGTGTTTTTTCAATTCCTTTTCTCTCTTTAGCACCATTTCTCTTTATTAACAAACTCACTGGCAAAGTTATATTAATCTAAGCAACTCTGTAGTGAAACTCCCACCCACTGATCTTTAGCTATTGATCTGGCTTTGCCTTTCAGCACTAATGCACCCTCCCTTGAGGTTTGTGACAAGCTGCAGCAACTCAGTGCAGATGGTAAAACAGATTCTTAAATATTGATTTGAGGCTCCACTTTTAAAAGCCATGCTCTCTAGAGGTATTGATGAGAAGCCTAGTTTTAATACTGGGTCATTGGATAAAGGAATGCTGTACAGTAGGTGAAATTTCAGCCTTGTGGTGTGGAGGTAGGGTCAGAAATTTGCTTTGAGTAAAAGAAGGAAAATGATGTGTAAGTGACCAGGGCACAAAGAGGTGCCCTCTGAATTACTTAAAAGCAAGTAGAACATTTAAATATAAAAAGATACTTTTTTTAGTTTAAAACAGGATAAGCAGCTACAGGCTATGGTAATATAAAATGTTAAACAAATGTGTCTCACAAAATAATTGTATTTTAGATTGGTTATGAAAGCAGATTTAAAAACTCCCTATCATGTATAACCATATTAATCAGTATAGATCAAGATTGTCACATTAGCAGAATATTCTATTATTGAAAGAGAATTTCCAAGGGAGATGAATGTATGAGTGGATTGGCTTAATACAAAACAATAAAACATTCAGAGATAGTCGAAGATAGAGTAAATAATAATGGTAAATCAAACTATTATCATGAATAATGAAGCTAAAAGACATAAAGAGACCATGAATTTCAATGGGAGCTTGCAGCTGGGCTTGATTCACTTAGAATGAACTCAGGAACTCTTTTGTATGAAATCCTAAAATTGATTTTAAACACTGCATAAAAATGGCTATACCTGGGCAGACCAGAGGTCCTTCTAGCCCAGTGTTTTGGCTCTGACATTGGCAGTAGCAACATCAACAGAAAATGACAGAACAGACTAAGTGTATAGTCTTTACACTCTGCAGTTTGCAGTTGGAAACTTGAGGTTCAGGGACCTTCGTGGAAGTGAACCTGCTGCATTTAACAATACTGAAATGGATGTTTGGGCTTTTTTCTTTCCTTGAACTTGCGCAGTTACTTTTGAACCTGTGTACGTTTTTTACCATTCACAATATCTTTCAGTAAAGTCTTCAGTAACTTAATTAGGCACAGTATGAAGAACCATCTTCTCTCTGCTTACCCTTTCCTAGTTTCACGTGGTGACCCCTACTTGTGGATTGGAAGAGACAGTGTACAAAGTGAACTGTCATTCCCCATTCATCCTTTCCATGCCACTCTTAATTACAACCCCCTCAGTCTTTCCTAGGTTGAGAGACCCCAGTCTATTTAGCCATTCTTTGCGTGGAAGTAATTTGGTACTCTGGTTATTTCTGTTGCCCATTTTTATGTCTTCTTGATATCTCTACCACTTTAGAGATAAGCCCAGAACTATGCTTAGCTCAAGATGTAGCATTTCTTGAATTAAATGGCACAAAAAAATGCTTTCTGTGTTGAACATTAGTAACAAGTGTCATGTACTTAAAAAAAAAAAAAAATTAGTATTTCCATAGAAGTTCAAATGAAATTTAGTTTAAGTTTTTTATGCTAAACTTGATGAAATATATGTGATAGAGCAAATTACAGCTGACCCGGGAACAGTGCTAATTTTCCATCTAAAAATATTACAGTATAGTTAAATAATTTGCTATTTTGGTTAAAATTTTTTATTTATCAGCTATTAGGAAAGCATATTGGTTCTTGTTCCTTTTCTTACTGTGCCTAGTCTGTCAAGACCAGTGAAATTCCATTCATTTCAAAGTACTGTTTTCCAATGTATTTTAATCAGATATTGCAGCCATTTCCATTTGGGATCTGGAATCAAATAGGGACTCAGTTTAAATGACAAATTATTTGGCCTGGGACTGAATCCGTTTTCTGTATTTATGAAATTAAAGCCCAGTGAGGGATTACCTGATCCACCACCGGTATTTCCAGGTCCAGTTGAAATTCACCTGTTGTTTGTAACCCGGAGGTTTATCTGTAACAAGTTCTTAATTCAGTCTAGCTGCAGAATGCTTGCTTGCTTATATAATAAAAACGAAAAATTGCTTTCCCTGTCATGTTCCACCAACTTGGTTGGCCCTGGTCTCCACAGCCCTCTCCCCCTCAGTAACCACGCTGCCCCTGTTTCCACTGTTGCCAAAGCTGCTTTCATCCCTTGATAGCTGTGACCCTTGAACAGGAACTGGATGATTTTCCATATCCGTTAGCTGTCTTCGGAGGGAGGGAGAGATTTATTTCATGGTGCAGGATTTCCAGTGATTTAAATCTAAGTAACAACAACTGCTATAAAATCAGAAATTTTCAGGACAGGATACAAACGATAAACAGTATCCTCTAAAAAAAAATTAGCTTTAATAAGTTATTATTTGTTCATAAGTAGAAAGAAAATAGTGCTTTTTTTTTTGCTGTGGGAGAGGATGAGTCTTTAGAGCTGTTTATAATTTTATCCCATGACTGATGGAATTTCTGACAAAACCTGTGGAGCAGATTTGTGTTCATCTTCAAGTTTTCCTTCTTGTGATGATTTCAGGAGAAATACAGGATTTTGTATGCTATATCAGATTGTGACACTGCACCCACCATATAAGACAATTTTAGCATTATTTTTGATAATTTTTAAAGTTCACATATGCCAGAATTTACACCCTGCAATGATTAAAGCTCTGCCCAGCTACTTGTTTAGAACTGAACTTGAAAATTACTTTGGGTTGGATTTTTTCTTTCTTTGTTGGATGTATCTTGTCCAATATATGTCAGTTTCAAGGGTGTGGATTCAGGGCCATATTAATGGAAAGTTGAGGTGGCAGCACCTGTGAGCCCCAGAGTGCAGATGAGAGCCACAACGGTGTTTGTTAGTGCACCACACTTCTTTTAGCTGCTGCTTGAGGCATCTGCTTTCTTTTGGCCAGTGTCTGGGAGGGAAGCTGTGAGATGGACCTTTCCACCTACTCTTGCTGTTCCTGGCCTTTTTTTTTTTTTCACTTTAGACATCTGCATGTATTTCTGCATGATAAATGCACATATTAGAGATGCCTTTCCTGTCCACTGGAAAAGTCTCCATTCTGCATTAGATCAGAGAAATTCACAAGGAAACAGGAATATTTTTTAGGAGGGATAAGAGTTTGTTTTTCAGCAGATGGCACTTCCTTTTAAGAAAGAAGCAGCATATTTTTATGCTACAGATTTTCTTCAGGATTCAGGAAAACAGCACTCTGGCAAGTATCCTTCAACGAACCCATCCTTCTCTACAAAGTCTGGACTTCTCTGAGAAGCTACTGTGGTTTTTAACTTGTGAGCAGGAAGCTCTGCAGAAAGGAATTGAGCATTTTTATTTCCCTAAGCAGACTTCCCAGTTTACCCATGTATCTGCTGGTGGCATAAGGGGCAGGAACAGCATCTTCCTGGCAGGCTCCTCTTCAAACACTGGCTGTACTCAGAGATTTGTGCCACTTCCCTCTGTAATCCCATGATATTTCTCTATGCCAACGTCCTGTCATCGAGGTCACATTTAAGTCTGAGCAAGTGTCACGTGAGAACTCAGCACATCACATCATTTGTGATTCCTGTGTTCATTAGGTAGCTAGACAGGTAACTTTGTGTCTGTCACATAATTAGCGCTGTGACCATTATCAAGAACAATAGTAATGAAAGTTAAATACCCTTTTGTATGGCAGGTGTTAGTTATTAAGAAATTAATGATGAAATTAATCAAAGAAAATAATAGAATCTGTAATCAAATGTCAGTAAAGTTCAGATCTAACAAGATTTACTTAGATACAGAGAAGTAAGCTAGATTTGAAATCTCATGATTTGGGTACTGATTGCTCCTGGGCATAAGAGCAGCCTTCAAAAGATAAGTCTTACCAGTAATAAACAGAAAATGTGTTTTGGAAACCATGGGCTAGACCCATGGTTTTTTCCTATCAGCTTGGAGAGTTCAGGGCTGAATTTGAATTGCTTGCCTGAACTGAATTCCGAGTCACAAGGCTGTGCCTTCACTGCTGTTCTATCTCCGGTTTCTCAACTTGTGTTAGCCAAACTGAAGGAAGATGGTGCTTTTTTTGCAGCATGTGCATAACCTTATGTCGATGCTAAAGCAGAAATAGCCAAGTCCCAAGAACACTCTTTCTCATCTTCATTTCCTGAGGCTAATGCCCTAGTCTGGTTGCTCAGGCAGATGCTGGTAGTTGCTAAGCTTTCTCTTCTTTTCATTAGGAGCTGCTCCTTAATTTCCTGTAACAATTTTCCTGCATTGGTTATGCTGACTATAGGAACTATCTCCAAAGAATTGCTGCTACTAAAATTTCTACTGCCATCTTTCTTTCTGTAGTGATACAAGACTTTCATGCCTCTGTTAGTTCCACAGTTAATTAATCTAAGTCTTTCTAATACTTAACACAGTAAGCATAGAAAAGCAATAAATGGGGCAGATAAAGAATGAAATGGTTTAATCTCATTAATTAACAAAATAAAGAATATTCAGGTACAAATATCACTTCTAATCACTGGGAGTTGGATGAGCCACATAGAGGCAAGAAAATATATCTAAGCTATAAATGAAGGTGTAGTTCAGTTAGTGTGGGTTTGTTTTTTTTCTTTCCTGGTTTTAATAGCAGCTTCACATCATAATTAGGAGGATGAAATTCCTGCCATCCAAGTCTATAGTTTGGACAGATTAAAGGGAAGAGGTATGAGAAATGATAATTGCTTTGTGCTCATCAGACTCCTCTTGAAAATCTGACAGGATAATTACTAAATACCTGCTTTGCAGAATGTCTAGGCAAAATTTTAAAGAGCTATTTAAAGTTGTTCGTTTACAGTCTATCTGAAAAGTTTTTTTCCCCTTTTTGAAGTCGTTCATTACCGTCTAGATGCGTGGTGCACATGTTTAAATATAGACCTTATTCTCATGTGCACGCCTGGCTGCATTCCACTGCCCACCCCCAAAGAAAATTGCCCATAATTTTTTGCGTTACCCCACATAATTCACCCACGTACTCACCCTTAACTTTCAGCAGAACATTATTTCACCTAATGGAAACCAACCTTGTTGCTTCCAACAGTCTGAATCATAGTCATGGATAAAATAATTGAGAGAGAAATGTTCCAGTGGAGTATACAAAAAACTTTGTTTTGACTGACAGTAAAAAGTTTTTCTACTTCCAGCACGTTTTCATGTTTCATCACATGGCTTTTCTTCACCTGCTTTTGAAACTTGAAAATGACATTCACTAAATTGTCAGTTTTCAAAGAATATTCTAGGCATAGGTCCCAAAACCCTGCTGATTTTGCTGAGAGTTAAAAGACCCTGAAAGCCCAACTTTCGACTGAAGTTCACCATAGAGGTCAGTTGGATCACAGGGCCACAGATATCTGCAGAAAGACAACAGAGTTGCTCTAGGCACCTGTAAGGTAGGGCTAGAGTCATCCAGTATCATTCTTATGTACAGTTGAACAGGGATGACCAATCTCAAATGCACAAGAGCTGGATTTTCCTGTATGAACATCGTGTAAGCAGTATTTCATGACCTGCTGCCTTGTCAGATCACACAGAACCGCTGACCATCACATTCAGTGAGTTCAGTGCTTTCCAGAGCTGTCGGCAGTTGCACTTCAACTACGTAGTTCATGCATCCACTTGGTAAACCCCTGTCTATTTTATGCTCACCTCTCAGGAAAGGGTGTTTGCAATTTGCAGTTGCTTTTTAAAATTCTCATGCTTGGTCTCAAATGCCTTCAGACATGACCAATGAGTAGCCTGCAGCCAGGCCAGCTGGTTCTGGCAAGCAGGGCAGGCTTTGAGTAACCACCTCTCCCAGGGATGCCAGAACTGTTGTGAGACCACGTGTACACACCTCTCATGTGACAGGGACACCTGGATTTTGGTTATGCCGGGAAATGGGGTATGCAGACCCCAGAAAGGATGACCAAGGCATGAACTGCCTTGCTGTAGGTATCTGTAGTCAACTAACCAGTGTATTTGCAGAATTTTCCAAACTCATGCTTTTAGTCCATAGCCATAACATTAATTATTGTAATGTTTAAAGCTTACAGTTTGTATTTTTGTATAAAGTTAAAAGAATAAAGTAAGTGCTGGGCATATAACGAATTCCGTATCGTGTTCCTTGGTAGATTGAATTACATTTCACAAGAAATGCACACTTCAGATTGTACAACAGAGCAATTTTTTATACAATTCTGATTTCTGTCTTGCTTCTTTTTCTTTGAACAGTTTATGAAGAACCAGAAGACCCCAGTAACAGATCATTTTTTTCAGAAATTATCTCTTCAGTGTCAGATGTCAAATTCAGTCACAGCGGTAGATACATGCTCACAAGAGATTACCTCACTGTCAAAGTTTGGGATCTGAACATGGAAACAAAGCCTGTAGAAACGTACCAGGTAGGAATCTCCTACGTCTTAAAATGCAACATTTTAAAAGGTTCTCACTGTTCAAAAACTGGATGTTTCTGTAAACTTCTCATTACTTTATCTGAGAAGCAGCAAGCTAAGAGAATTAACTGAGGTGGTTAAAATCCTCACAGTGGCATCCTTATAGCAGGAAAAGGGCAATTGCAGCATTAGTAAGGAAGTGTAAAGCCTGGGGAGTGAAGGTAGCACTCCCTGTGGATTGGGCTCTTGAAAGAAACGATTATTCTAACAAGAGAAATCATCTCTTCACTTTGGCATCTGCTTTCAAATGACGTATTTCACTACTAACATTTAAAAGTAACTGAGGAAAAGATTTTGTGTGTTGCTTAGCACTCTGCTCCTGCTGGCACTGCTGGGAGTTTACACCTTTGTGATTTCAGAACTTCTTTTTACAACTTGATCTGTGTGTTTCTCCCTTGTGCCTAGTTCTAGAAGTGATCCGTGTTAAACCCTGGCATCAGCACTGACACAGCAGCTCACAAATGCCAGACAGACACATCTGGTTGCCCAAATTCATTGCGATATTATCCAGACAAAATGCCAGTGGCTTCAGCCAGTGCTAAGTTTGTACTCTGACATCTGTTATGTTTGGCAATAGAGGGCTGAGCTTACGTTTTTTGGCTCTGGCTTGAAGAAGAAAAATATGTCTGTGACACAGAAACTGCTTGTTATGAAAATGCAGTAAGAAAAAAAGCTGCTAAGTTACCTAAAAAAGTGTATGCAAAGTAGGAAAAATGCCATTCATCTGGCTTGTGCTGCTTACTGAGAGACAATCCTGTGACAGTGCTGGATCAGTCCCTTGTTTTCTGTGTCTAAATAATGGCAGGTGGGATACAGTAGTTCACAGTAACTATAATTAAGATCGGTTTTAAAATAACATCACGAGAGTTTGATAGCATTTCTTGTCAAAACAAACAAAATTTTCCGGTATTTGTCAGCTAGCATTTAGTAGACAGAGTGGGCCCCAGTGTTTTTCAATGCACCCATTACATTTCGGTGGATAGCGTTCACTGTTCAATGTGTTAATATTGGAAGGTCTGAGCCTGTTTACCTTTAAGACTACAAAATTGGGTTTGCTCTTAAAATGGCAGTGCTTGTAATGCTAAATGCGTTAGAAATGTTGATATGCTGTGAAAATGGAGTGGGAGGGTAAGGCGAGACTGTGTTTTATATAACAGAATAGAATCTTGGGTTTTGGGAACTTAGGTACTATATTATTTTATACCTAGGCTAATTTAATAGGCAGCCTTGTCCCTGGGGACAAATAGCTGGTCAAGCCAACCTGTTTGTCTTGATTTTGACACCTGCTTTTATTTCCTCACGTAGGCAGCTGTGAAACAAGCTGGCCACTTTTAAATCAGTCTGACACCCAACAGTAGGGCCAATTAAAAAGTTATATTTCTTCATGCTGAGATGGGAAAAATGAGTACTGATAATTGCAGTCAGAAGTTTACAGAGAAAAAAAACCAAGACCCACAACAACAAACCCCCTTATATAATGTAAAAAAAATACAGCTAAATATAATAGTGTTCTTACTACCTTACTTAAATCTGTGGATTGCCTTTCATTTTCAAATATTTATTCAGTGCCTTGTAAAGAATATACAGATGTGTTGCTGGGCATTGCAGTGAACTAAAGGACAATATGGAACTCAGAGGGCCTTGGGAAGCCAATAGCACAGGATTCCATAGGATTCATGTGATCGAGCTGCTCTGAAAACCTTTCATGTTTTTAAGCTCCAGAGAGCAGAGAATTCTGTCTTAAGAAAAAAGTGGTTTAAATTACTTTCTTAAATAATGTGTCTCAGAGGTATCTCTCTCTCACATACCTAAATCTCATATGTAAACTTGGCAATTTCTCAAAAGGTTTTTTGGGGTAGATCACTGGAAGGCAACAAATAAACCTAACATTTTCATGTTATGTATCCACATAATTATGATGACAAGTATATCATTAAAAGATTAAAAGGTGTTCATTAAAAGATTTAATTTCTCATTTCACCCACTGCATGGTAGCCACTTAGATATTGCCTGGCTGCAATAGTGAGGGTCACAACAGGAGATTTCACACAGAGTTGTAATAAAGAGCAGAGTACATAACTGTACTGCTTCATTATCAGCTTACAATTTTAATCTTAAAAAAATGACAAACAAAAATGAATTCCTCATGCAGGTTCTTTTTCATATCAATGCCGTGGCTCAAAGAATGCCATTGCATAGAGCAGCTGTTGCAGCCCTGCTGAACACGTTATCTGCTGACAAGGTTTCAACATGATTTTCTCCTGTTTGTTTCACACAAAAGAAAAAAGGTCAGAGTGTGGTCACTGGACAGCACTAAAAGAGCAATGCAATGGAATGGTCAGTGCCTGAATGCTGCAAAGCAGCTCTGCCTAAAAGCTTACTCTTCTGGTGCTGCCAGGTGAATTACCCCAGCAGAAACCTTAGGAGCAGTAAGGTGAGCACGTTCATAGCTGATAATAGCTTGATCCGCTTTTGGCAGGCTCTGTAGCGTAGGGATTTAGAGCATGTGTCACTTACCTGTGCAATTCCTGGTTGTGTCTATTCAGTCTCAGTAAAACAGGTCCCTGCGTAGCTGTGTTGCTGTGTTAGCCTGGAGCACAGAATTGCTAGATAATTCCACAAGGGTCAGACCTAAAACGTTGCAGTGAAGAAAAGGTCCTTGGTAATTAGTTAGGAATGACTTTTGTTTGCATTCAAGGACTATTGCTATGTGGTAAGAACAATACGTAACAGACAAGGCAAATCTGATTTTACCCTCAGTTGGTAGTGGCAGATGAATATGCAAACAGTGAAAATTAAATGTTTCTTCCAGTTAGTTTTTCATAGTCTCTCTGAGGGTCTGAATGTGCTCAAATGTGGTAATCAGAAGGTCCACGTGAAGAACAAGGTGGTTGTCCAAGGCAGTAGGGTGAGTCTGACAGTCTTGACAAGGTAAGACATCTGAGAGAGGAACTGCAAAATGCTTTTTGACAAAGCTGATAGAAAGGCACAGCTCCAAGCTGTGGAGTTGGACACGCTTTGCAAAGGGTGTATACATGACAATGGTCATGACAGATGGCTGCTGGAAATGGTAACAAGAGAAGGACCTAGCAATGACAGTCAGGGAGGCAAATGTGATCTACTTCCTTCTGCCTTACGCAACCTTTCTATTTCTTCCAAGTATTAGGAGCTCACAAACATGACAATGGAAAGAATTCCAGTTCTGTAACAAATTACGCTGCTAACATAAAAAGGTTTTAAGTAAAGAGAAAAGGAAAGGATTTAATTGCAGAGAGTGTAGGAATCTGCATGAATAGTAAAAGTGTTCTGACCTATTGCTCACCGTGACGGTAAATGCATTTAATTGTGAAATGTTCTCCGCCATTTACCAATTAATTGCTGTATAAGACATTATCTGTTAATGTACAGTGTTCATTCATTTATTAATGAAAATTGATCCATAACAAAAATTTATAATCCTTAATAACCTTACATTGCAAATATTCTTTGGATACTGCACAATTTGACTATCAAAAATGGGTCAGTTTAAAGAAAATATAGGTGAAAGGTCATTGTCCCTCATCTGGTCTTGATAGAAGTTATTTTACTAGAAGAAATGGTTGTGCCCTCAGGCCAGAGGAGGATGCTGAGCATCCATGAGCAGGAACAATTTCACTGGACTTGCAAGAACCTGTAACCTCAGAATGGCAGAGCTGAATTTTACCTCTGGGCCATTGGATTGGTGTGCTTCTCCAAGAGGTCACCTACACATCTTTGTTTTACAGTTTCTACAGCAGCTAGAAGAAAATATCAGGAGTGGAAGTGCATTAGTAAATTTATCTAGGCAGGAATTTTCTACCACCTTTTTTCCTTATGGAATAAACCACATCATCCAGAAGGAAAACTAATCAAATTCAGCAAAAGACTGAAAGAGTTTGCATGAGATGTCTTTATGATAATCCTTGTTCAGCAGAGATGTGTGGCCTAGAGGAGAGAGATCTTCTGCTGGGTAGTCTCACTTTTCCAGTGAGCAAACAAGACTTTGCAATGTTGTTTTTAAATCTCAGCCAAATAGGAGAAATCCTTGGGCTAAATTAGTGTTCTTATTTGCAGCCTGTGCAACTACAGCCTTGTACTGTATTTGGCCTCTGAAATACCTTACAAAAATAAATGTAATACCATACAGGTTCTTTTAATAGAGCCTAGTTCTTTCTGCCATAAGTGAGAGTCCACTTATCTTGGAATATGGCGTTTTTGTTGCTATTTAAATTAGATTTCTTGCACATTAATTAGCACATCTAGGGTGTCAGCTGGTGAAATGTCTCTGGGAATTAGGCTAGCACTGAGAAAATCACCCAGGCAGGAAACAAATATGTTGAAGAGGGGTGGTCTGCAGCCTGCTGAGGGAAGCCTGTTTCATGCCTTCCTGCAACAGTAATTCTGTAGCACGTGGTTAATTGGGCTGTGGAAAAGTACAGTTAGCTTCTTTGGAGTTTAAACACAGTATCTTCTGCAGAGCTACCAGTCTATGCAGCATATTTTGAAAGTGAATGTGGGAGATAAAGCAGAAAGTGAAGGGCTGGTTGTGGAGTTTTATATTTTCTTTAATTTCAGTAATAACAGCTGTTTTCTTTAAAACAGGTCCATGATTACCTTAGAAGCAAGTTATGTTCCCTCTATGAAAACGACTGCATCTTTGACAAGTTTGAATGTGCATGGAATGGATCAGACAGGTAATCAATCCATCCTTCTGTCCATCACTGTTCTCATTTAGCAAAAGTCCTCCCATATGATGGGGAGCAAACTGAAAGTAGTTACACGTGGTTATTTTCCACATCAATGTATGGAATCACATGCCAGCAGTTGGGTTGACAGAAGATGTCTGGGTGTTTGTGCAGTTGTGTCTGTGACTGCCTTAGACATGATGTGTGCCTTAATAACCTTGGCTCATGCCTGAGGGGAGAAAACCCTTCAAATTACGTCCATTTTCACCCAAATCATAAATAGGCTGCAAAAGCTACAAAGAATGATGCCAACTCACACAATCCCACCAACACACTAAGGAAACTTATGTGATCCTGTATTTGCATGTGAGCTGCCTCAGAAATTCAGTTCACTTACTGGTGTGAGGAAAGACCGTCACAGGTACCCACTGATTCTCTGCAACCTGCTGCCAAATGACACTTCTGATACCTCCCTCCACCAGAGCAGTCCTTTTCCCTATGCACTGATGGAGGAGAGGTCCTTGTTTTTATCTTGGACATAATATCTTGTTGAACGTTTTAATGAGAAATACTGGCACAAGTCAAAGAGTGCGAGCAAGGATGGAGTGGGCTAATGCCGTAATGCTGGCAAATGGTGGCAGTATTTTGTGGAATAGGAATATTGTACAGGAATGGCTGAGCAGCCAAGAGAACTGGGTTAATAAAAATGGATAAAATCCAAGAGTATAATGCAAGGTGAGGATTTTAGTTTAAAAAAGAGCACAAACCTTCATCTTATCAGTTGGAAACAACTCCCAGGGACATTCATATGCTAGATGACTGTGGAAAGGATTAGCAGTCTACAAAATGCATGTGAAAAAGAGCACAGGAGCCAATATTGAGTGACACACAGTGACTCCTGGTTCAGCAGAGCTAGGAGCCAAGAGGCAGAAGTTTGGCACTGAGCCTGGAGCTGCTCCTTCAGCTCAGCCTCTCAGTTGGGAAAAGCAGCCTGTCTCATTGTATTGAAGCAGGCCTACCCACCCTGGAGTGGGCAAGGACTGTGAAACAGGCAGTCTGAGACATCTGTGAAAAAGGCAAATATGATCCTCGAATGGGCAAGACTGGGCTATCCAGCAGAGAAAGGAGTAGTGGTGACATTATGTTGGGCTCTTATTCAAAGACCTTTGAACTGCATTTACACATTTCATGTCCCTCATCTCCAAGGTGGATGAACTAATCGAGCAGGTGGACAGCTGCTCTAAAGAAGAGAGGCCAGGACTTTGGTTTTCATCAGCTTAGCAAAAGAGAAGCCAAGATTTTACTTGCTTGTAGTAAGTATACCAAGGAGATATACATAGGGAGGAAGAGGATCTAGCTAAGATGAATGTGAATGATAATGACACAACAGCAAGTAGGTATTAAGTGTCAACAGGTAGTTATAACCTGGAAATTAGAGGTAGTTCATATTTGTCCAAACAGCGACAAGCTTCCCATCCTGAGTGGTGGAGATACGAGAAACCCAACTGTTATGGTGGTGCTCAGGAAATTTGTGAAAGCGGTTACGTGCAATATTGGTTAAAATTACAAGTGTCTGAACTTGGAAGTGCAGAACAAGGTCTCCTCTAGTCCTGTGTCCCACAAATAGAGATCAAGTATTATGCTGTACACTGGGTAAGGGGCACCTTCTCTTTGGACTTCTTTGCTTTGCTTGGTTCCTCTACCTGCCCAATGGAAAGGTTCTGTCTTCGCTAAGAAATGAAACTTTTACCTTGTATAATTCATAATGTAAATGAAAATACGTATATATTCCATTATCTCTGTTGCCTGCGTGCCAGAGTGATGTGTTTTCTGACAAGGATTAACTCAGCATTGAGTATCCCCTGTAATACCAACTGCTGGCCATTTAAAATTACATAGGTGGACCACACTGAGCAAAATACTTCCCAGATTGCTCTCATTGCAGCTTGGGCACCAGCTGTTGTGGCTTTGGTATGGTCAAATATTGGGAATGACTCACAGAAGATTTAGGGGAAGATCCTGGTTTTGGGGCTTTTATCTGAAACTCCCAAACCTGTACATGAATGGGTGTTTTAGCAGAGGGTTTTCTCAGTGTGGTTACTGGTTGAGTTTGGCCCTACTAGAAATACAAAATTTAAAGCATTTCTTGGAAAACAGACAGTGCTGATCCCTGCCTAAATCTGGCACAAAACATTCAAACCATGCAGATATTGTGAAACTTTGAAAAAGCTCCAGGACTTGGGTATTTTCAAACTGTTTTGCATATCCTTAATGAGAATTCCAAGTGCATTGTACAGGATGGGCAGCCACTTACTCACTAGGCCTAGAGTCTCTCCTCTGGCCAGATGAAGTGCTGCTGTCCTCATTAGTGTGGTAAGACCACTCTCTGGATAGTTGCCTGGTAATAATGGAATTCTTGTTCAATATCAGGGTTTAAAGTGAGTGTAATATTTTCATTCCTACTTGACAGATCAGAAAGATCAATGCAGGGAGTAATTATTAAGTGGGAACATTAGATTGTGAGGGCTTCATTTATTGTACTGCCCAGACACTGAGGTGTTATTAGTCATGCACAATTACCAAACCTGTCACTAAACACAATGTGCTGCTCTTGATTTTAAGAAACTCTTGAGTAGAGGAGCTGGAAACATTTGACAAAAGAAAAGGGTTCTCTTTAATTTAGTTATTTCTTTTTAAGAGTCAAATGTATCAGAACTGATGCTCAGCTTTTGATTCACTCCTCTGAGCTCCTTGCTTATGAGTATGACAAGTATCGCTACACACAACCAGGATATTTTTTTTATTGGTGGATTGTAATTTAAGTAATATTTTTAGGTACAAGTACCTCTTAAAAAACCAGTTCAATTGAACAGTAAGGCCACTTAATTTGAGTCTTTTGGTATGCAGTTTTTTAAAAAGGACTATTACTAAAGGTAAAAATTGCATATTGACAATTGTACTCTGAAGAGATGCTGCAGTACTTAGATTATTAATCCATCTGCGTAATAGTAATCACTGCAGTTCTAAACATGCTATTTTTATCCTTTGCAGACTTCAAAGCTATAACAACAATTTGTAGTGACAGGATTGTTCAGATAAAAATGAAAGTGTGTTTATTATTTAGGTGAAAATACTTTTTATTAAGTTTTGTCATTACTAAGAAGTTAATCTAGGCTATGATAGAACCTGATGGTGAGGCTGTTCAGAAAAATAATCAACATACGTGAGCTCTGATTAGAACGTGATTGATGCTCAGTTACTCCAATGAACAGGAACTAATACAATCAGACAGAGCCGATCTCATTTGCTGAAGGGCACATTAATCACTATGTACTTTGGCAACAACAGTGGTCAGGGGAGGGAGCCAAGCAGGGGCCTTATACTAATTCATCCAGAAGAGCATGTATTATCTGTAGTTGAGTATATTACACAAAAATCATGCTATCTTTATTGTACATACATCATTACATGACTAGGTAGAATAGGTGAGCTCTACTTACACAGCAATTTAATTTAGCTCTTCCATTCACATCCAAAGTCAAGTCTTTTAATAATGACCTGGAGGACACTGTTTATTCCCACTGTCAACAGCTTTCAGTTTTACCTTAAAAAATAAGCACTTTTGTAGCTTTTTGTGAGGTAATGAAGCCAAGAAAAAAAAAAAAAGAGAACGAATTCTACATGATAGCAAGTGAATACCTCAGTTAACTATTTTTTTTTTTAAGATTTCAAATGCATGGGTGTATGGGACCCCTGCCAGGGAGACTTCTAAATACCATCATGATAAGTGATATGCTGCAAGCAGATGAGTTAAGTCACATACAACTGTTCAGTCAGTCCTTTCCTACTGAACTGTCATTCATCCCCCTGAGTATCCATCAGCCTTCACTCTAATCGGGTGGAATTGGCAGATCCCATTGGATGGGATGTTAAGAGTCTATTCCTGTCTGGCAGCACACTCCCTGCTGGAGAGCTAGAAGACATCATTTTGTTCTCAAAGCTTGGCATGTCAAAGATTAGCTTGGCAGTACTTGGGGATCCCTTGTTCTTATTCCCAGTCTTATGCCAGCCAGCTGTACCAGGATGCCACAACCCTGAATCCTGTATCTAAAGTTTTTCCAGCAGCCTCCTCCCCAGGTTTAAATAAATTCCTTATTTGTGATGGGGAGTCAGTGACTTTACATAGCACAGCATACGGGAAAATTTGCCAGTATTTCAGGAGGTCCTCATTGCTTGCAACAATGCTTCTTCCTTTCCCTTTGCTTTAATAAATCTCTTTTTTTATTCCTATGAAAGATGTTCTTTAAGAGTTTTTCTGGAATCAGCCCTTTTTTTCATTGGGCCAGCTTGTCATGAAACCAGATCTGGTGGACCTTACATATTAATCCTAGGAGGCTGCAGATGTGCTCTTCTGCACTGGTACACATGGCAGTGAAATAGTGAAAATTTAGGGGCTCAAAATATAATTGGGAGACAGTTTCAGGTCAAAGAAAAGGTAAGGTTCTTTTTCATGCCGGGTGCCTTGAGGGACGTCTTTGCTGAGATGTGCAGGTGTGGGGGCAGGCTCTGGTGGAAGCTGCTCTCTGAGTCTCCTCCCCTCACACCTTCGAAGTCCAAGCTCTGCCTCTCTTGCCCCAGGGAATGAAGTTCTGCTGCCACATCTGCACTGAGGGGCAGGGCAGCTGGGCTGGTTTAGTTTTTCTGTCACCCTTAAGCCTGGTATGTGCAGGTCCTTGAAGCCCTGCCTGGCCCTGCTCTTAGTCCTGTCACATCATCCCATGGCTTCCATGGTCTCGTGAGCAACAGTGAAGGAGGGGAACTATGAAATGAGCTGAATTTCTCCAGACAGTAGAAATCTGCAAGTGAATAAAAACTTCTATGCATCTAGGAAGACTAATCTGGGCAAGAGTTAGCCCAAAAATTATCAAAGAGTTTAAAAAACAACCAAAAAACAACACAACAAACTAAACAAGAAAAACAACATAAAACAATGTGGAGCAAGTAATGGTTTGGTTTTAAACAAGCCTTAATTCCAGCTGATATCCCCAAATATTTAGGGCAGTCCTTGACATCCAGGAATGCAGCTGAATGGAGCGATTTTGATAAAGGCTGTAGTGTGCAAGGATGGCTGCAACATGGATAACATTGAAGAGATTGGCTTGAAGTATGGGAATAACAGATCTGAGAAATACAGATATGCCAATTCTTAGTGACTGATGTGTTTGATGAAATCTCATTGCCTAAAAAATATTGTGGAATATCTCATTGCAGGTTAGTAAATGGTGAAAATCCTATTCAGATGCCTTTGAGGCTGCTGAAGTAGAGAATTTGTTGACCACCCAAGAGAAGCAGAACTTTTTAGAGGGGAAAATCTCATACTGAAACATTTCATTTAACAAAGCATCACTACCAAAACCAAAATATTGAGATTCAGATGTTTAAAAGTATTAAGATAATTAAAGATGCCAAAGCCATCAGTAGTTGAGAGGTTGCTTCTGTAGACCCTAAAATTCTGGCCCTAAATTAAACATCAGTGGTACAATACTGGTGTAATATTTAATAAAATCATTATCCATAGGTAAACATCTGCTCCTTTTGAGTATTACTGTTACAATGCAAGCAGGAAGAACTTTTTTCTCTCAAATCCATTATTTCAGACAATTTTACAGATTGAAAATGTACTTTTAGAAAAAACAACCCTACCTGAATTATTGCTGGCTACCAGATCAACATGGCACAGTGAGAAGGAGCCTGAACTGAATGGGAGGTGTACAGTTAATGTTCTGCTAATTTGGAGACTACATCTCCTGCCCAAATTAGCTTTGGTTCTTGGGGATTTGCTGTTTCCCCAGCCTTCAGCCCAAAGAAGGTGGGGATGCAAGCCAAAACACCTGGAGGGCCAAGCAAGTTGTCTTCAAGACTGGAGGGCTGGAGGAGATCACCAAGAAAGGGTGAGCAGTGAGACTTACAGGAGTAAAACAAAGACCTGAGAGGGGTGGGAAAAGGAAGAGAGAAGCAGATAAGGCGGGGTTTTTTTTTTAAATTGTAGAGCAGGATAGATGGAAATGAAAAAAGAAGAGGGGAGAAGGAAGAGAATGGGAAAGGGAAGCCTATCTGGAAAGTGTGGTAAAGGGCAGCGTCAGAACTGGAGGGGAAGAAAGGGAAAAAGAGAACAGAATGGTGACTAGGGAGGGAGTAAAAAGTCAATAAAAGTAGGGATTGGTCTGCACTGGAGTTCTCCCTTTACCTTCTGTAAAAATACATTTGGCATTGTTGTTAAAAAAAAAAAGGAGGGGTAAGACTGGGTCACTGCAACCCCGCATGAGGACTGAAGTTTGGCAGTGAGATGCCTCAGACCACATCATTGACAAGCAAGCATGCCCAGTGTCAGCGCGGGCAGGAGGAATCAGTAACATTTTGTGTTGTCACTCCAAACACACATACCTGAAGAATCGCCCGGACCTTGCTTGGAGCAGCTCGAGCAGAGGGAGCAGAGAATGCTCCGGGTGCTCTGCAGAGCAGCCCCGTGCGGAGAGGAGAACGTGCTCCCTGCCCGGGGCAGCACAGGAGGGGTAACGTGGGGCTGCGTGAATGCATTCAGGGCCCTGCAGGTATGGGGGCCCTGCAGGTGTGGGGTGTTGTTTCTCCTTCCAGAGCACTGGCTGGGCTGCAGAGGGTGAAACGTAGGTAGTGGTAGTCACGCTGCAGCCATTGGGTTTTTTCCCTGCTTTTTTGGTTGGTTGGTTTGGGGGTTTATTTGGGGGGTTGGGGGTGTTGTTGTTTTGTTTGGGGGTTTTTGTATTCATGCTGCCTGTAGCTGTGGGGGTTTGAGCTGGTGCAGTCAGGCTGCAGCTTTGCTCCAGCCTGAGCTATCAGTACACTGCTCCTCAGGGTGCACTGGAGCGTGTTCTGCGTCCTAAATACCTCTGCATGGCGGAGATGATGGTACCTCTGACCTTGTGTAGCACAACTTGTAAACCTGCCTTCTAAGGAAAATTAAAGGTGGTTAGACAGAGCTTTCCTGGGCTGCTGCCTTACACACCTGTGAAGTAGGGTGGGCTGTTTTGAATGAGGGGCTTTGGTTTCTTGAAACAGCCTCTCTTGCACGGGTTTTGTGCAAGCCCTTGTCATAACACTGCTGTGCAGAGCAGTGTCTGGGAATGCAGAACAGACTCTTCCTATATTGAGCTACAATTTATATTCTACTATTTATTAAAAAAAAAATCTCCTTATCGCATGGACTCCATTATTGTACGTTGCATTTTCCTGAACAGGAAGACATTGCAGGCTTACATTTAGTTTTTACTCTCTTTTATTACTTTAAGCAGCAGGTAAGGTTATAATCCATCTGTGTTTGTGACCTTGAACAAGAATGGGCACTTTCTCATTTACATAATGCTGTTTTTTACTGAGCCATTAAACTGCAGAAAAATAGAGCCAGCATGAAAAGTAGTCATCCACATATGTTAAAAAAATAACTGCAGTAAATCCAACTGAAGAAAGCAGACTTTTGAAAATATGCGAGAGTTCAAGAAATTAAAAGGCAAATGGACTGTAAAGGCAGTTTTACTGCAAGCAAAACCTTCTAAAATAAGATCCTTAACAAACACCTCTCTGCATTTGGTGCACTGGTACTCTGCCAGCATGAAAACTCCTTCCCTGACAGTTCCTGCCTCCATCAGGAGGGATGCTCCTCTTTCCCCTGGGAGCCACAGCTCTGCAGCCCATGGCACAGGGGTGCCTCAGCATTAAGAACCTGCTTCAAAATTTTGCCTGGGGGAAAATATACAGCTGGACTGTTTGCATCACAAATTGTGTATGTTAGTGCTGAGATACGAAATAACCTCGACTTTTTCATGTTGTGAATAACCATTACAGCAGGAGCTGCAATGACATACATGGTGATTTGGAAGGAATGAAACATTTGATTTACTGCTGTTGATTCAGTTTCTGAAATGGGCACTAATCTTGATCAATAGGCTTTCTGCGTGTGAAAAAGCTTCTGGGATACATTTTGTCAAGCTGCCACACTGACTCCTGGTTTTTAGCTTGTGAGGTTGTTAAATTGTGCCTTGGATTGCCAGGCCTTTGCGGGCGGGGAAGGAAAGGGAAACCTCTCCGCAGGCAACCGGGGGAGGGTCCTGCCAGGGCTGGATGGGGCTGCGTGGGGACAGGTGCCCCTGTGCATCCCCCGGCAGCGAGCTCCCTGCAGATCTGCAGGAAGCAGCCCCTCTCCGTGAGATGAAGGCTGTAGGTGAGCTCCTGCCCAGGGCAGTGTGTGCTGGGTCTCTGTGCCACGCTGTCTGCTTCGCAGCAGTTCCCTTTGGCACTTGAGGAGCCGCACAGAGCTCAGTGTGGTACCAGCTGCCGGCAGACTGCAGCATGCTGTCGGCAGACATGGAAGCAGGGTGGGGCTGGGTGATTCCCAGCGTGCAAAGCCAGCTCACCCGCTCCAGTTACCCTGCAGCGGCTCTGGAACCTGCACTGCTCCCAGTCCCCCGCTGTGGTCACAGCAGCGAGGGGCACAGCTCACATTTGTGCTTTCCCAGTGTATCGTTCATTTGTATTACAGTCGCTCCTAATGGCCCCAAATGAGATCAGGACAGCGCTGGCTGGAGGCTGTGCACATCCTGTAAGGCACTCCTGAATCCAGGAGCATCTAATCTAATCAGCTAGTGAGTGTCTGTATGGTGGAGAGTATGGCTTGTCCCTGTGAGTTCTCCCATATTCTCCCATATGCTCCATGTTTCCCTGGCCAGTCTGCTGCTCAACACAGATTCGCCCCCCCCCAACAGCAAAGTGTGAAAGCAGCTGTCATTTGAGATGGAGGTTTGTTAATGCCATGCACATCAAATATGTTCTTTTGGGCTCTATTAGAAAGGCAAATAGTTCCTGATTGCCTGAGTCTTAAAACTGTACAGCTTTTTCCTGTGGAGACCTGACCATGTCGGGTGGATTCCCTCTTACAGAATGGAAATTCAAAACAAAACCACCCTGTTCGGGGCTGAGATAGGAGAGCAGAGAGCGGCTCTGGTTTCACATATGGAAAAAGTTCACAGGGGATGAGCTTTCAAACAAGGCTCTGAAACCCATGATTATGCTAATCCAATAACCTGCGGGCCATGGATGAAATCCTGAATTCATTAAAGTTAGTGACAAAATATCCTCCCCTAGGGACTAGGGGAATGAAGCAACTGGCAATCCATTATTTCAAACTGCAAGCTGATTAATGAGGTAATTTTTATACAGATCGAGATACGTTTTCTGTCCCCTTCTCCCAGACCCAGAAATATATCCTGACTTGATGTTTCATTCAAACTTCGTATAAGAGATGCCAGAATCCTGACACCAGTGTGTTTATTTCTAAGAAGCATTGTAGATACAAATTTTAATGGTGTCTGGACTTGCAAGGTCTGTGGCTTCAGCAAGGAAAAGAGTTTAATCTGGAAAGAATTTACATGTGCAAACTCACTGTGATTTTTCAGAACCTTTTAAAACACCCTTCTTCAAAATACTCTTTAAAATATATAATTATGTACTAAGCCTTACTGTTGTATCAAAAGATTTGAAATACGTGGGTATTTTTTTAGACTATTTCTGGAATCATGGTAAAACTCAGCTGTCATTAAAGGTAAAGCTCCATAGAAAGGGAAAAAGCCTGAAATATATGATCCTTAAGCACTCATAAAAAGCTGGAGTGTAATTAAAAATAACTTATTAAAACAAAATGCTTGTAATATCTTGTGATGTGATTCTCATTATGTCAGGGAGTGGTCATTATTTGGGGTAACTGTAATTTTCATTGAATAATATGGAAGGAGAAGGCATTGGTAGAAGAAAACCATTCTGGGGAGTACTGGGAAACCCCTTTTTTTTTTTTCTTATTATTTCCCATCTGAAACCAGAAGACAGCTAACCCTAAGGTTAAACTCGGCTGTCCTGATCCAGCCACGTTGGTAGGCTTTGCACAAGCTGCTGTTTAACTGCCTTTGTTGTCTCTCTCTGTCTGTCCCTCTGCAGTGTGATAATGACAGGTGCATATAACAACTTTTTTCGAATGTTTGACCGCAACACCAAGCGGGATGTTACCTTGGAGGCTTCCCGGGAGAGCAGTAAACCACGAGCCATTCTTAAGCCCCGGAGGGTCTGCGTCGGAGGCAAACGGAGGAAAGATGACATCAGTGTTGACAGTTTGGACTTTACTAAGAAGATCTTGCACACAGCATGGCACCCAACCGAGAACATCATTGCTATAGCAGCGACAAACAATCTGTACATATTTCAGGATAAAGTGAACTCAGAAATGCACTAGATTTATCAATATCCCTCTATATTTACAAACCAGCCTCTTGAGAGTTGTAGAAGGATGTGATCTTCACAAAAATTGTGGCTTCTGTGGTGGGATTTGTAGGTTGCATCTTTCATCCCTCAGCCTGTATCATTATTGGTGGCAAGCCAATTATTTTCCATCACTGCAACTGTATGAGTAAAAGGCACGACTGCAAATCCAGTACTGTGGTCTGTATCGGTTCCTTTAAACAAACAGGGCTATTGATTCAGTTTGGAAGTGTTCCTGAGGAGGGCTGAGGCTCCTCAACTCCTGTCCATCCTTTTGAGGGTCTCAGTGGTTTGCAGGACTGTGGTGTTCTGGTGCCCTTCCTGCTTTTGCAGTCCGCAGCATTTACCACATTGTTAGAGCTTTTTGCCTCAATCTCTTGATTGTTTTTTTTTTCCAGTGCTGTTTTCCTGTCTTTCAATTAAGCCGAGGCTGTTTGAAAGAATGAATAGCCACATCCCTTTAGAGCACGTGGCACTTTGGAGGGACCTCATGAGAGTTAGAGGTGGAAGCAGAATCCCTGCTGGTGAAAAGCTGCCCCATCTCACCCATCCCATTCCCTTCTTTACAATACCCTCTTATTTATTTATTTATTTATCACGTTATTTTGTGCTTCACCTTCCCAAGTGAGTAAGTGACAGACTGGTATAGTTACTCAGCCAGCTTATTTTAAGAAGTTTATTCTCCATGGTTCTCTTTGCTCTGTTTAAAACAATAAGTAGTATCTTCGTTGTGTGAGGACTATTAAAAAACTTGGCATTGCCACTCTTGAGGGACTGGCTGATCAGACACAGCCTGGCAATTCACACACAAACCCACGCTACCGTTTGGGTTGGAGTTCTGGAAACCTTGGCTAGAAGTGCTGTCCTTGAAGGCAACGACCAACTTGAGTGGGAACAAAGTTACATCACTGCTAGACACTTGATAAAGTCCCTTGTTTGTTGTTTGCAGAATGGTTATGTTAATCCTGGCCTTTGGGGAATACAGGCAGTGCCTGGTATCTGTAACTGTGAAAAGAATGGTACTGCGCCAGGCAGCACCGCTCAGTGAATTTTAACGCTTTTAAATGAGGCCACTTCTGGGAGACAAAGTCCTGGAGAAACATGAAAAATTGAAAAATCCCAACCAAACAAAACCTTCCTCCACAGAAATGCTGTTAGATCTATCTCTGTTCTGGAATGATTAGGGACATAAATGGAAAAGGAAAGTACACACAAAGTAGGGCATGGAGGAATGGAACGGTGCAGTGGGCAGGAAGTCCTCTTAATCCAGGAAAAGAAAGTTCTGCTGCACCCTTAATAGCTCTGGCAGAAAATTCAATATCCAAAAGGATTTCTACTCTAACCTTGAATAAAAGAGCACAACTCACATGACCTGTTAATCTGCCCATATTAAAACTCCTCAGAAAAAAAAAATCTTTAAGCCATTATGCACTGATTTCTTGGTAAGTGGAGAATGTACTGATGAAGGGATCTGCATGCTTTTGTATTTTGGTTTGGGGGAAGGGTGGGTGAAAATCTGCTTACAAGAAATTAAAAAACAAAGTCTACAGCTTTTATATGACATTTCAACACCACACCTGAAATCTGTCTGTTTGAAGTTTTCTAGATAAATGCTGTATATTTAGTGTGTAGAAGCACAAACGCATGTGCACCAGTTTCCAGCCACACTAAACACATACGGTATGAAATGTGTAGGGTGATTTTAAAGGGAACAAAGAATGTTTGTTTATAAAATACTGTATGCTGTAGCAGGCATGGACAGTATATGTACATATTTATTCTAATGAAATTTAACAAAATTGCCTTTTCCTTTTTTTTTTCCTTGTAAAAAGGGTTAAGAGTGTGGTAACTTGTATAGAAAACTTGTTAATGCCAAACTACTGCTTCAAGGGTGTCATAAAATTTCTTTGACTTTTGGCCCCGTCCATTAATCTTTGCAGCTTAAAAAGACAAAAAAATTGCTATCAGCTCATATTGGCATATACAGCTAGAGATACTGTAAAACATATATTTAGCTTTTAACATTCTCAAGTAAGATTCTATAGATAACTTATTATAAAGCAGATCTTAATGCAACAATTTTTTGTTTTTGATTTGAAGTACCTTAGTCTGTTACAGCTTTGGGTACCAAAAAGAACATGTTAAAATTAAATAAACAAATATATCTTTGGAGCTTTATAAAACTAATTAAATACCCAACCAAAATACCATTAAGTGATTATAGAGGAAATAAATAGAAACCTTTCAAAGACCAGTATTCCGTTCCTGTCTTTGACATCACTGTTACAGATCGGTTTCCTGGTTTCTTGAATGTATGGAAAGTTAACATCGTCATTGTGAACGTTTCCAACTTTCTTTCTCTTTTTAGTTCGAGCTTTCAGTGGTGTAGAGTAAGTGATGGTAAAGTTGGTAAATCTGATTGTTTTGAAAGCTGTTCATGGCTGCATTTTTTGTGTTGCACAAATTAGCTAACTGTTGTTGAATAAAAATATAAATATGTTAATACCAGCTTTTTCAATAAAACTACAACCAAAAAAGGCATAAATAGATGACTTCAAGGCACAGCTTATTTTTAAGCTAGGCAAGAAAGAGCTGCTTTAGCTCCTTTTACGGAGGAGGAAGAGTCACTGGGATCAGGACTTGGAGGGCAAGCTACAGTGGGAACCTCAAGTGTTGTGGCAGGTGGAGGAGGGAACACATGCCATGAGTGGGATTAGGGTGTTGCGTGATGAAGAGTGTGGGCAGCTATAGCAGAGCTGGAGACATGCTTTAGGTTCAGTCCCGGGACCAGCTTTTCCTTTTGCTCATAGCTCAAGCTGGACGTTAGGAGGTTTGAGTCTCAGTCTCCTACAGATGGAATCAGAGATGAGCAGTGTGAATTGACACACCAAGTCACAGGTAAAAAAAATGGCATTGATGTTATCACTGAAATTGCGGGGAAAAACAAAAACCCTCCAACAACGTTTTTAGTGTTAGAGAATCAAGGCATTACTTTATTTCTGGCCAGGATATGCAACAGAAATAATTTCATCCACACATAGCCCCGGTGTGCAGAGAAAATCAGTCCATGACACATGAATTTTACCAGATTTTTCACAAAATTTATACAGTCAAAACCCATAGAGATTCATTGGTTCAATGTTCTTTGGTTCCAAGTTATGTAGTTCTTAGTATTTGGTTACCTGCTGGATCTGGATTTCTTCGCCTCTGATGTTAATTAGGTCCCCATTCCCTGATTTCCTTATCAGTCTTTTCCGGACCAGGTGTCTCCAACCATGCCAGGGGGCAGCATCTGGGGTAGGTGTTCCTTGATGTTTGCTGATGGCCGGTGATGTTCTGCTGATAGTCGTTATCTTTTTGGTTATCTTTTGGGCTACTCCCAGTCTGTTGAGATGTTAAGCTCATCAGGCCTTCACCTGGGGGACCAATGCCCTGGAAAGAAACTCTGATTCCCTTCCCCCAGGGCAAAGGTGAACGTAGGTTGGACTTGATGATATCAAAGGTCTTTTCCAACCTAGTTCATTCTGTGATTCTGTGAAAACTCACTAAAGTTATAAAATAAAAAAAATTGTAAACTTGATATATTTTCCAACAGTGTCATCACTTGCCAAGCTTGAGACCTTCCAACCGTGGGAGCACACCAGGGATGTGGCCAGGCCTGGCCTCCCAAATGAGACAGAACTGGCCCAGGTGACAAACCAGAGTGCTACAAGCAGAGCAGCATCCTGCTTTCTCCCACCACTCTCTATCTCTACCACCGGGGAAAACAAAATATAATAATAATAATAAAGAAATAAAAAACAAACAAGCAAAAAAAAGCTGGCTTGGCACACACACTTAAGGTAGGAAACCATTCTCTTTCCAGTCCGAGCTGATACCTGACTCTCCATGGTGATGATGATGCTTGCCCCAGATCTGGGGCAGCTCTTTGGATCTCAGTCCAAGGCAGCTGATCCTGCTTGTGCCCGGGGTGAGAAGCCTCCTGCCATCCCTACAGACGAGTTAGACACTGAGAGGCTGAGGCCTTTTTCTGGATGCAGTCCAGAATAAATTTGCCTCAGCTGTTACATGAGGCAGAGTGTGGCTTTGCACAGCTCTCCCAGAGCTTACATGCTAATTTTTTTTCACCCCTTTTTGGGAAGACACAGTCAATCCCACTCATTTAGATGGACAAATATGACTAGGCACTGAAGAGAGAAATCTCAGCTGAAAATCAACACATCAAGCAATACACTATTTACCTTTCCAGTTTCCCTTTTCATCCCCAAATACCCAGTAGGAGCAGGAGCCAGATGGCTCACTCGCATGCTTTTGAAATTTTCACGTGCATACTTAGTAGCTACATACGGCAATTTAACCCTTTGTGGCTTGGGGGAGATGCTGGTGTGAGCCACCTGCTTCTGCTGTTTGCAGACAGCAAGTTGTTCGGCTTTACACATTTGGAGCCTTTGGTTGGTTGCCCCTGATGAGAGGGTAAGTAGAAAGATTGTTTGCCTTTGTATCTAATTTTCAGTAACATTATTATCAATTTTCTCCCACTCCCAATAGGAATTATTTTCCCTCCGCAGTCTTGTCAGCAAATTGTATTGAGTCTAAAATTAGAGCATGAAGTCACTTACCTTGCTCATGTGGCAGAACCAGGATTACTGGAATAGGCCTAATTTTATAGGGACAGGGTATGTTTCTTAGGCCTTGTGAAGCAATTAAATGGTCTGGCTATTCTGTAAGGCCAGCTCTGGAAAGGTTTGCTCTCAGAGTGCACCATGAAAAAGCATTTCTTAGCAGTGAAATTTTATTTTCCTTCTCAAGTTGGATGAGGGTCAAACTTTTACTCATGTGAAAGTGAACACAACTCTTCGGGCAGTTGTAGATCCTAAATCTGGCCCATGATACAAAGCATTTTACAGGAGCACTTGACTGAGTAAACTCCTCAGTTCCCTCAGCTCTGAAAGCTGCCCTGAGTATGGATCAGCCAGGCAGGGTACAGCTAATTACTTGTCTTGCCATTTGCCAATTGAGGCAGTCAATGAGTAGGACAAGATCCTTAAACCAACAATTCCATTAAGCAGTTATTTCAAGTATCATGACAACACTATACAATCTTTTTGTAACATGGCTGCTCAAACAAATAAACCCTACAGCAGTGATTCAAAGTATGCAGGGTGGTTTTCTGGGCAGACACTCCTTGTTTTAAAACTAGTACTAATCATACTAATTATGTCCCGTGCAATAGCCTGATCCAAGCAGATCAACTTTAAATACATGACCAAATTCCTCAATGGCAATAGGTAAGGGAATATGGCAATATGGCTGTGCTGCAAGGAGAGGAGTACTTAGCTCAGAGAACTACAGAGACCCCATCACCACCTTCTTTGACTTCATCATCATTTCTCAAACAGAAGAAACAATTCTGGGGGGAGGAATCACTGTAAATTATAAAAAAATAAGTAACTGAGGTTGGGATTTGGGTGTCAGATTCAGAGAAAAGAGGCTGATATTCCTCCATTCTATACCTGTAATATAAATGCTGCCCAAGCAAGACAGCAGTGACACCCCACTGTCAATAACTTGTGCCAGCACCTCAACTCTGGCAGGTTCTTTGTTTCATTTCCCTTTGGTGAGGCTTGAACACCCCCAGCAGCTCTGCAAGGTGCTCTGGAACAGGCTCCTTCTCACTTTAGTGGGAAGGTGCAGAAAGAAGCAGAGGTTTCCCACAGATAGGAGCGATCCTATCATTGTGCTCTATTTGCAATACAGGAGGTGATGCTCACAGTAAATTTATGCACATCTTGGACTGCCTTATGGAAGAGGTGGGGAGGAGAACATTGCTGGTTCAATTATCATCCTCTGACATCTCTGCTAACACCTTTCCAGGATGAACAGCTGCACTCTCTGTTTCTCACAGCTATTGATCTGCAAACTCAGAGAGATGTTGCTGCATCAATTGTGCTTGGTCAACATGTTCAAAATATTCTCTGCAATCCTCGCAGGTAAAGACTTACTTCAGCATGAAATGAGAGATAAGCTGCACTATTTTATACCACCTTCCTCCACATATTTTGTAAGGCTTCCTTTTAAAATATTTGGCTATTTTGAGCTGCTATTGTAATATTGCTAATGAATTTTGAGGAGTCTAGTGCTACTTTTAAATCTGTATCTCCTAATCACTTTCTAGAACTACAAGAAATCTCTCCCTGCACAACTTATCCCCAAGGTCTTGTCAAACCTGTCCCAAAACCAGACTCTCCTGAGATCCACTCTTCATTATCAAAGAGCAGAGAAGATGATTCTTCCTTTAGAAGGACGATTGAAGCCTGAGGCTATCTAAAGAAGGGGACAGAAAGATTTCCCTTGCTTCCTCTACAGAGTCAGTCCCCAGTTTTACCCCACACACCCTCCTAGCCTGTCGTGCTGCCTGCTCTCCCTGTGCTTTTCCTTCTACCACATCCCATGACTCCCCACATCCCCGCTTCAGCCTCCCCCTTCAGCCACATACAGTGGCCAGAAGTCAGTAAAACCCAGCAGTTATTCCCACCACTGGACCAAACCCAGCCCCCTCAGGCGGCTGCAGGAGCAGTTCCTCACCAGCACGAGGGTAAGTGCCCTGTCAGCTCCCCCTCTGCTGGGCTGTCAGAGGGGAAAGCCGCGTTTGCCAATGTGCTACATTTCAAGTGGAAGATCTACAGAATTGGAGAGGTTGTATCTTAGCAACCACCAATGCATTAAGAAAGCAGTTTAACCGTTTAAACCTTCAATTATGAAACCCACCACAAAGAGGCAGCTGTCGTGCACGAGACACAAAGCCCTTCCAGCGGTTCCCCGTGAGGGACTCAACTGCCCTATGCACATCCAGCTGCCAAAGGCACCTGGGTGAAGCTTCTCCCTTCCCTGCACAAATGAGAGGGTGCTGTCATGGCCCACACCCACATCCTTTGCTCTCCTGCAGGAAGAGAAGTGGAGAAAAAGCATCTTTTTGAAGAGAAACACTGAGGTTTTGTATATTGATCTTATGGCCATAGGACCAAAGCAAGATCTTCAAGACTTTCCAAGGGGAAATAAAGGAGTCCCACAATGAAAACTCAGAGTGAAATAGGCACAGGGCTGTGATCACAAGAGTTGCTGTGATGCAGGATGTATTCCCTGATTTGTACAGCTTAGAATTCTGATCTTTTCCCTTCCTGGGCAGCACCTTAATTATCAGTCCTCAGATACATGGTTCCCTTAGTTCTTTTCTTCCAAGGGTTTGTGCAACTGGAGCCAGGCCTCTCTCTGCTTTATGTGGACACCCCATACAACAGCCGTTTCAAGGTTTCCTTACCATGCCTGCAGCAAACCTGAATTTCATCCTTGACCTGACAAAGTTATAACAAAAAAAACAGGGCATCTGCAAAAGTTAGTTTAGACAAATCACTGTTTTCTGCCTCAAGAACTTCCTTGCCAGTATTTAGTGCACATTCTATTCCACTCTACATTGTTCTCAACTGCTGTGTGTGATGACACAGAGGGATGAACCCCACTGTCCTGCAAAGGGAGCTCCAAGGACTGTTGTTCATCCCTTCAAAGGGAGCTGCCTGAGAGAAATACGCCGTAGGAGCAGTGCAGAGTCCCTCATCCACAGACTGAAAATATTTTGCACAGAAAGGTAGGACTTAACCCATAAGCACAATCCATAACCAACCTCTGAGGGGAGTAGGAGCACATTTGGCACTGCAAAGGCAGGTCTTTGCACAGCCCACAAACTTGATGGGACGGGGAAGGTGGCAGCCCTTGTCTTTCTCGCTCTTGCTTCATAGATGCAATCTTCTGGAGAAACTTAATATCATAAATAAAGCAAAAAAGGAATTCTGCCAGGGCAACTACCAGCCCCAAAGAGAGCCCATGCTAATAAGGACTGTGATACAAGGCACGGGCATATACTCAGTGTATCCATCTGCACTTAAAGGCTGTGTACGTCTAAGCTGCAAGACAGAAGAGCTGCTCTGGGCTAGAGAAACTTCAGGCTATAGGACTGAAGCACTCCATGGAGATTCACTTTTTAAACAACGATTAAAGATCAATTGAACTGTTACTAGAAGCAGTATTAGGAGAGATTTATGAATCATCCATTTATAACTCAAGGAAAGCATCTTCTGTAAAGAGAAAACTGAAAAATCCATTTATTGCAAAACCAATTGCTGGGCTCATCATCTGTCTGTCACACTGGTGCAAGGGCACACATATGGGGAGCATGTCAGCCATGGGCTACCTTCAGTGAGCAAGTTGGTAAATTCCTACCAGTATGTGCTTTGAACAAAATTTAGCACCAAAAAACCCCAACCAAACACAGAATTGTTTTGCATTGCATCTTCTGGATTTAATATGTTTTGATCTTGAAGGATTTTTTTAAAAAGAGGGTTCTTAGAGTATTCAGACAGTGATATCCATCCTGACCTTCAGATGGCAGCTTTGGCTTTGATTGTAGACAAATTCTTGATCAGAACTTGGTCTGTAGACTACTTCCAAAGCATCTAAGCCCTATTAAAATAACATTTCCATTACCTAATTAATTGTTTGAAGCTATTTTCAGTGATTGTTTATTGAAGTTTCAGTTTGTCACCTGAGGCAGCAGCCTGGCTTGTTGTCGTGGAAACATCTCTGCTGTCACGAGCGATGAATAGGGAGGGAGGAACGGGAGAGGAACTACAGAGGAGATGCTTTGTTGAAATGCCTTGCTCTTTAAAGTGATGAAATTATTTCAGATAAAGACAGGCCATGCTGAGATTGACACACACTGATTCCCGGGATTTTACAGGCTCTGTGGGCTTGGTTCAAGCCCTTTCTAATTTAGCGTGACACAGCTCCTGCTGTCAGGCACTGCTGTCTCCCATGGTTAACAGCAATATTTGCAGGGCTCTTTCTGTTCCCAAACTTGCTATCATTGCACAAAAATCCTGCCATCTACAAAAATAGAACAAAACGTCTCTAGCAACCTGCTGTCATCTATCTACTTGATTTGTAAAAGATGAAAACTCAGTATTGCAGGGTTTCTCTTATTGGCCTTTACCTGGTGTGTGATCTTGCCACAAGTTTTCTGCATTCCCCAAATCCTTGTGTTAACTATAGTACATGGGTATCTCAAACAAGAGTTGCAGTTAGAATTTCCCTTAAATCAGCATGACTTCTACCTAAGTTTTTATTAAACTCTGCCACAGATTTTATCTGTTTCTTATTGTGCAGATAACAGAGTTAATAAAAATGTTTAAGATCTGATAAACCGTGATTATTAATTTTTTTTTTTGCATCTGAGACATGAGACGCAGGAAAAAAACAGGGTTTCCACCAGCAGCACCATCAGGACTGTGTTTTGTCACTACTCACTTTACTACAGAACCAGACAATGCAGACTGATGCTGACAGGCTTATTTTATAAGATCTTAGAAACAGGAACATTCTCAAAACCTGCTGAGCTGCAAAGCAGCCAGGCTGAACTTTTCATAAGTTTGCCATACACTGTTTCATATGCTATTCATTTATCATTGTGCAGTTTTTTATCACACAAAAAAATAGATTTTTTTTCCTCCCTTTTTATAGTCTTGGATTGCAGGCACACTCCACAGTGATGCCTTTGCTTGGCATTTGTTTAATTTCGCTTGTATCTGGCAGGGAATCGGCTTCACAAATGGTTATCTATTTTTCATAAGAGGATTTTTTTTTCCTAACTGCATTTCCTCTTCGAAATGGAGTAAAACCAGACCCTGATTCTTTTGTTCCTTGGCGGTCCCTCTGGAGACAGCGGCAGAGGGAGGAAAGCGCAGCGTGAGCCTGGAGTGCCACCTGATGGCACAGGAGGCAAAGCGCCAGGTGAGGTCTCTGCCAGCTGGGGACACCCGCCCTCTGCAGCCGGGGACACCTGCCCCACCTGCCCTCTGCCAGCCGGGGGACACCCGCCCTCTGCAGCCGGGGGACACCCGCCCTCTGCCGAACTGGAAAACGTACCATTTTCTTGCAAAAAGTCCTGAATAGATTAAGCAAACAAGCACAGCGAAGCTCCAGACAGAGATGTGCTCTCTCTGGAGGTTAATGTCCCTGCGCTAGGACACGACCTCCTGGATGCCCTAGGTCTGGGCTTTCTGACTTTTTAAAGAACATACTGAAGGAGAATAACTCACCAACAGGTGGGTGATGCACTGGGATGCTTCTGGCATCTGGCATCAAACTGCAGATGAGAACTAAATCTCTGCCAATAATTAAGACTGGAAACGTGAATTGTTAATTACCTTTGTACATCATTCACTGACGTCTCTGTAAAGCCAAGGCAGATGACACTAACATTGACTAATCCAGCCTCATAACAAACAAAATGCCAACCAAATGAAGCTACAAACTTGGCAATGAAATGGAAGGATTTTAAGTGAAGTTTAGGTTTTAGCCCATACAGACCGCTTTTTCATAAAACTTAATTTGTTTTTCTAAAATGTACACCAACAAGCAATTATAAGATTCATGAACAGGGTTAAGAGAAATATCAGCTGACATGAGAGTGTGAATAAATTCAGATGCACTGGCAACACCACAGGAACTCAACTGGAAATACAGCAGCTGTGGCACAAGCTGTGGAGTTGCTGCCCTTTGCCTTGGTGGAGCTGCAGAGGAAGGCAAGGAAGTGTTTTGTGATGGAAGACAGAGTGTACCCCCGGGACTCCAGAGCTGGCACAGCCAGAGCTCACAGTGTGATCTACATTTCCACTTGGACCCAATTGCCAGAACTCACACAAAAGCCTTGCTCCCAGGCTGTGCTGCTGTTTCTGACAAACTGTAATGATGGGTCGTTCGCAGTAGCTGCCCAGGGCACACCTGACACCTCAGGCTACAAGCTGGGTGTTAAATGAGATAAGGAAGAAAAGGCAAACCCCACGAGGCAGGGTAGTGTTTCCTTTATCTTCACACCAATGACCTAGCTGTGATAACTCCATGTGGGGAAACACCAGCTTGTGCTTTCCATCCTGAGGGCTTATCTCTGCTAATGGGCTCTCCTGGACTCAATGGCAACAGCAGAATAGGCAGCTGAAACGACTTAGACAATGAAGGACTTCCAAATGTCCCACGACTCACAGTATTACATCATTCCATTGTGAAACTCCATGGCCGGGGGGAGGTGCTGAGCATTCCCCCTGAACCTGTGCAGATATAACTGGGGACTTCGGACATTACCACAACCACCACTGGACAGATCCAGAGGAGGACCAGAACTTCCACAAGACCACCCCTTTCAACGGCAACCATCACTTGATAGGACTGTGACTAGCACCCTGGCCTATAGGGTGCCAGGTTGCACTCTGATTTCGTGGGTTTAAGCCAGTTTTCTGTGTATCATTGCATTTATTGTAATCTTTCTATTAAAGTGTAACTCCGACCTGAAATCTCTCTTAAGGTAATTGAGCAGGGTTCATTTCTCTTGCTGGTTTACTTTCAAACCAGTACATGTTTTGGCACCTGATGTGAGGCCTGAGGGAGGAATTGGGTTTGAAATTTTGTTCTTAAGCATTTGTGTATTGGGATACAAAACTCCGTGATCATCATGTTGCCTGATGTGTTCATGTCGGTGTTGTACTTTACCCTATATGTATTTCTGCATATGATGAGCTCTTTTCCCATCATGATGCTCTTTTTAAGACCAGGGGGAGGAATCAAAATTGCTTTGTTAACATACTATGTTTATGGCATGATAACATCAGAAGCAATGAATTTAATTTGGAATGTATTTTCAGTTTTGTTTGCCTGTCCTAGTCTGGGCTGATACCTCTGGGACTGCCATGGACATTTTGAAGCAGGAGATCAGCAGGAAGCGCCAGCAGCTGGAGGAGAAGGAGCTTCTGGGGGGAAATAAGAGGTATTTCAAACGCAGTGAGTTAGCTAAAAAGGAAGAGGAGGCCTACTTCCAGAGATGTGGCTACAAGGTACAGCAGCAGGAAGACGAGGAGAAACCACTGGCTGCATCAAATCCAGTGCTGGAACTCGAAGTAGCAGAGGACAAGTTACCAATGACTCTTTCCAGACACGAGGTTATCAGGAGGTTACGAGAGAGGGGTGAGCCTATCAGGCTGTTTGGAGAAACAGATTATGATGCATTTAAGCGTCTGAGGAAGATAGAAATTCTTGCACCTGAAGTGAACAAGGGCCTGAGAAACGACCTGAAGGATGCTTTGGATAAGATTGATCAGCAGTATCGGAATGAAATTGTAGGTGGCCAAGAAGCGGGAGATGATGACTCCCAGAATGACCTGAAAGTCCATGAGGAGAATACTACAATTGAAGAACTAGAAGGTTTGGGAGAATCCTTAGGACGGGGTGACAATCACTATGATATGGACATCATAACAAAGTTCTTGAAGTTTCTTCTGGGAGTTTGGGCCAAGGAGTTGAATGCCAGAGAGGACTACGTGAAACGGGGAGTGCAGGGGAAGGTGAACAGCGCCACTCATAAACAGACGGAGTCCTACCTGAGGCCGCTCTTCAGGAGACTCCGCAAAAGGACACTTCCTGCAGACATCAAAGAATCAATAACAGATATTATTAAATTCATGTTGCAAAGAGAGTATGTGAAGGCAAACAATGCCTATCTCCAGATGGCCATTGGAAATGCTCCCTGGCCTATCGGCGTCACCATGGTTGGCATCCATGCACGGACGGGGCGGGAAAAGATTTTCTCCAAGCACGTAGCCCA
Source organism: Edolisoma coerulescens (assembly GCA_013397115.1). Classification (NCBI taxonomy): domain Eukaryota; kingdom Metazoa; phylum Chordata; class Aves; order Passeriformes; family Campephagidae; genus Edolisoma; species Edolisoma coerulescens. The sequence goes on along the minus strand of VWZW01000878.1, from coordinate 783,391 downwards.
TGTGCTCAACGATGAAACTCAAAGGAAATACATACAGGGGCTGAAAAGGCTCATGACCATTTGCCAGAAGCATTTCCCAGCAGACCCATCGAAGTGTGTGGAGTACAATGCTCTGTGAGGCCTGGCAGCGGCCAGGCCATGACTCACATTTTGATCTCCAAGACTCAGGGAGGATGGAAGAGGTAGAGTTTGTGCTTGAACATCAACAGGAATTGTGTCTACATAAACCATGGCTGAGTGTGGCAGGACATCCCCCCCGCCTCTACCAACACCTCAGCTGGTGCATATGGATGAGATAACACAGGCTGGGACAAATGCCCGACAGGGGGTTATCTCTGGCACCAAGAGGGCTGAGACCCCCAGTTAAGAATAACCATCTTGGTCTGGAGAGCAGATGTAGAGAGAGATAAAAATTAAATATCATTGACTAAAGACACTGCTTTACAATATAAAAGCTACACAAATTTTCATGGAGACAGAAGCCTCTCACATGCTCCCTGGAAATGTGCAGGGCTTCTCCCATGAAGTTTGGACGCATCTCCATGGATACTTTTCTGGAAATTGAGAGGAAGGATCCCATGTATGCCCCATCAGAAACTGGATGGTAAGATACATTGAATCCTAATCTATACTATTTCTTTGCTAGCTGTAATATTAGTTACCTCACTCGTGCTGTATTGTTTATTTACTAGTAGTGTTTCTTTTGTTTATCCTGTGTAGTAAGTAAATCTGTTTAAGTCTTATGTCTGGTAAATTTGTGTCTATCAAATAAATAATTCACTTTATAATAGACCTAATCAGCCATTATTAAGAACTTGCAATGAGAGTGGGCTTTGGGGTGCTGGCCACCTCAGTAAAAGTACTGTCTACTGCCAGAGGCCTGGGCAAAGGCACAAGCTTGTTTAAAACTCCCCTCTCCACTCGTAACACTGAGCCAGAGGGAAAAGGAAACAGAGCAACAGGTACCCCATCCATGCAAACCATTGCTGAGCCAGAAGGACAGCCTAAGCCAGTAGCAGTTGCCCCTGTTCAGAAAAGGAAACCAAAGAGCAAATTAGTCCACATAGTGACTGATGACAAGGCAGCACGACCTTCACACCCAGCAGAAGAAATTGAGCCAGAGATCATCACTCGGTCTCTATCCCTGGGTGAGTTGTGGAGGGAGTTTACTTGCCAGGTGAATGAGTCCATCCTGACCTGGATGCCTCAGCCAATGACACCATTCTGGATGGAACTGAGGATGGAACTGGGATCCCTGTCCCAGGGTGTGGTCATTGGCCAGGGGGTTGGGAAAACCCCAGAAACTCTCAGCTTCTGGCGGCGACTGCTGGCAAATTTAAGGGGTAGATACCTTTGTAAGGAGGACCTCCATGTGCAGCAAGGACAATGGAACATGATGGAGCAAGGTATCCAATGTCTAAGAGGATTGGGTGTGCTGGAGACCATGTTTTCAGAGGATAAGAGATTCCCTAAGACCCCAGGTGGTGTCCAGTGCACGTTGCAAATATAGTTGAAATTTGCATGGCTTGGACCAGAGATACACTCCCGTTATCTGGCAATGCTGCAATGGAGGGAGGGAGAGGACAAGGTGGGTGCATTGGTCAGCAAACTAAGGATTTATGAGGACACTGTCACCGCCCCTCTTTGTTGTAAACTCTCTGGGAAATCCTTGCCGTCCTTGGCCAAGGACACCGGCTCGAGGGCCTCAGGTGCTGCCGCGGCAGAATCCCACAGGCAGGGTGTGGGTGTCTCACACAGAGGTGAGCTGGCTCCTGGGGAGCGGTGAGCAAGGCGCAGTGGTGACGGAGAAGGAGGCAAGAGGCTGCAAGAGGGGGTCTCCTCCGTGATCTCTTTATTATAGGAGAAATGAGTCCCACAAGGCGACACATGGAGGGAGAACTCCAAGGGAGAAGGGCTGTGCAAGGGTTTATAAGGGAGGGGAAAACTGGGAGGGGTTTGGGGATCAGCCAATGGGGACACATCTGAGGGGAGGGTCCAGGGATGGAGGGTCCAATCGAAATGAATGAGGGGAGGGTACAAACTGTATCAACCAATAAACAACCGAACATAAAGGAACTTTCTGGAAGAATGGGCAGGCTTTAGACCTCCATTCTGCCCTCAGGATCCTCCCCAAGGGAGGAGTCCTCTTCATCGAAGGAGGAGTCGGTGTGATCGACAGCCAGCGTGGTGGGCTGGCCTCCCACACCTCTTGAAGGGTCCTCCAGGTCATACTTACGGGAAGAGAGAAATGTGTACCATGACCAGAACTAGAGGGGCCCTGCCTCTAGCCAGGTAGAGGAAAGGGAAAATCAGATCTATTGGACTGTGTGGATCTGATGGCCTGGCATGTCTGACCCACAAAGATATATGGCTTTGGTTGACACGGGAGCTCAATGTACCCTGATGCCATCGAGATATGTGGGGATGGCCACAATGCTTCAGCCACACTCTTCCTAGCTTCCAAATGTGTGTTGTACATGGACTAAAGGGGCTTTGGAGGTACAATGCTTTTTATGTCGCAAATCTACAGCATTCCTACTGCCCAAGCAATAAAGATATGTAACGAAGGGAGCATTCCCACTGGCTAACCTCCGGCACTGCAGAATATCCTAAATAAAGACTCCATCTACACTGCATGTAGAACAAGCCAGGCTGAGTTGGGGAAATTCAAGCCTCTCCAAATGGCCCCTGAAAAAACCCGAACCTGATGCATGTTATCTAGAGGTAGGTCAGGAAGATCCTGGCACCTTAAAAAAGATAATGTGATTAGAACAAAAGTTGCAATAGAAAAAATTTGCCAGGATTGAGACACCAGCACTGCCTGGGAGCAGAAATGGCCCATGCTAACCCTCACTTTCTGCACTCAGGAGCACCAAAGACCTCCAGGAGGTGGTGTGATGAACAAGAACATATGAGATCACTTAAAAAATCACTGGCAAGGGTAAGAGCAAAAGTCAGATCTAATATTAAGTGCCAAAGCATGACAAGTTCATTGGCAAGATTCACTCTACTACTTACAGGACAGCTAGGGCAGAACAAGGGAAAGCAAGCAACAACAAAACCAAACAAAATCCAGGCAATCAAAACAGAAATGAACTGAGAACTATCTAGGGGTGCGTGTGGGTGTGTGTGACAAAAGACCGTGCAGGCAAGGATGAAAAGGAACATGGCCTAAAAGCTTAACAACACTCAACAGTACGTTAACTCAACTTATGCCTTAAGCCTAGCAATTTAACACAGGATCCAGGAAGTTATAAATGTGTTGGGGCAGAGATTCCAGCCAGACCCAGCAGAGGGGATGTCGTTTTTGCTGCAGCTTGTGAAGCACAGCGAGCCCTCTTTGAGCAGGTAGTGCCATGTCTCCAGGTGTGCACCCATCAGCCTAAGGCAGGCTGTCAATGTCTGGGCTGCCAAGTCATTAATTATTGGTATTGTCACTGCCCTGGTAACAGATTTTCCTTTTTTTGCAAGTTTGAAGGTAGTGGCCCCCTGTCTGGACAAACTGTAGGAAAACGTGCTTGTCCTGAAGTGGGAGTGAGTCAGAATGCACTGGAGTTTCACTGCTTTATTTACCTTGTTGCAAAGTGAGACAGACAAAGGAAGAATTCAAATCCCAACCCACAGGTCATCTGGGAAACAGGGAGAGGGGAGTTAGGGCTAAAAGAGTATACAAGATGGCAGAGATTGTGGAGGGACAGCTCACATCTGGTCCTGAGGGCCCCAAGGACAGGACAGCTCCAGGGACCACTTACCTGGATGTGGGCAAACTGAAGGGTCAGGTGGCTCTGGTGCAGAAACAAGGCATGGACTGGCTGTGTGTGCCATTAAGAAATAACCGCCCACATGGGGCATGTGCTGGGCATGCAACTGCTTCTTGTGTACAAAGCTGATCATCAATAATCTCCTGCTCTTTTGATTCTGTTGTATTTTCAGAAGTGTGATTATACGTATGTATATACACACACACACACACATATTTTTCAGTAGTTTTTCAGTCAGATTGCAAAGATCCTCAGCTCCATCACCAGCAGTCCACCCCAGAGGAAACACCCCAAGTAACTTAGCATTCAAATCACAATGTGCAGTAAAAATCATCACTTCTTGCACAGATTTAAATGAAATTTTTTTTCGGATGAAAATGCTGAAATTAGTGTCGTGAAGCTGCAATCTTACAGAAGCTGCAATCTTACAGAAGCTGCTTCATGTAGCTGTCAGTGGGCAGATACATATCCAATTTTCTTCCATACTCACGTAATGTATTTTTTAAAGGAAGGCAATAAGCAGTGTTTCTATGTTCCTGTTCTGCTTCAAAACTTGAAGTTCAAGCTTAGTTAGAGGAGAGGAAAACACAAGTTTTCTCAGTGCTTAACATCCATCCTTAAGGGGAAGGTGACTCTCATCTTTTCCACATCAGGCTATGATTTATAGGAGGAATTGCAGGATGCTAATGAGGTTTTTTTTCTGGAGTAAAAGTTAATTAAAGCTTTTGAGTAATAATATGAAAATAAATGAACCATCTTAATGCATATAAACAGTGATGTGATTTCGTGTTTGGTTTCCAGGCATCCTATTTGCACGCAACATTTGCTTGTATGTAGGTGCCAGAGCAGGTATGTTATCTCCGTACAAGTTGGCAAATTGCACCTAATTTTTGCTGCATGGATTAATATTTTTCTAACTCAATGACATAGTTGTTGGTTTTCTTTCATATCCATCTGCTGTTCAAACATTGCAGCTGTGAAGCTGAGGTTGGAGCACAGCCTCTTTCAACCTCCTTCAGCTATTACTGGATGTGAGCCTTACCCTGAGAGGCTGCAATGGGTTTCAAAAGTACTGAAAAGGTATTCACAATCTGGAAACTTCTTTTGCCTTTTCCAGTGGAAATAGAGAAGCCAGAAGGCAGGCAGGCAGCTCAGTGTAAGAATACAAGAAAACACTGCACTACCTCAACGGTAACATAGAAACACAGAATGGTTTGGCTGGAAGGGACTGTCAAGATCATCCAGTTCCAATGCCCCTGCCATGGACAGGGACATCTTCCACTAGATCAGACTGCTCAGAGCCCCATCCAGCCAGGGTTTGAACACCTCCAAGGATGGGGCAGCCACATTCTTATTACCCCGTATTACAAAAAAAATTGCAAACAAATTACCAATTACTAACAGCTATTTTATGGCACTTAAAAGATCCATTGGTTCTAAGAAATAAAACCACTTGTAATTCCTACAGATCTACCAACCTTTTTTCTCTGTGAGAACAGGGCAAAACTCTGCATTCTTGCCTCCTGCAAGATGCTGTTAGTCATTACAGAGTGGGCTCTTAAGTTATTCAGAATTTCTATATGTGTTGTGTTGTTTTTCTGTGCTTATGGAAGAATGTACCAGTTTGGAGAACAAGGAGTACTATTTCATGTTACATTGAAGATGAAATTCAAATGAATATTTATTCTAAATTCTGTATATTCTAAATGCTAAAGCTGAACTTTCAGAAGAACAGCTGAACCTAATTTAGAGGTGTCAATAGCCATGTAATATCCTCCTCCTCTTCAGTTAATTAATACTAATTGAAAAGACTGAATTACCAGCCTAGAGAAAGGGCACCTGCCTTTGGAACTGTTTATAATCATCATATATTGAAAACTGAGTAAGAAAATAATAAATGTAGGATTAATTGAATAGTTAACAGCAGCTGCCAGATTCTGTGTCTGTCCAACCTAGAAGATGGACTGGTTTGGAATACAGAACTGTAGCAGGAATGGAACCAAGTTATTTTGTGTTCTGTTTGCTTGCAAGGTGCAAAGTAAATAGAGGCACCCTTTGTGAAAACACCTTGCTTATTAAATTTGAGCAATTTTGCGCTTGTCAGCTAAGTTACACTTTAGTAAGTAAAGACTTATTTGGTAGAGGTTTCAGAACAGTGAACACTAGACCAACAAGATAATAGAGTACCTATCCATCATGTTACCATTAATGTATCCTTTTTTTCCATAAAAATTTAAAAGTATCAAGGAAAAACACGAGACCTTGCATTAAAAGGTATTATTTAAAGGTCCTGAAGTAAACTTTGCCTCCTCTGTCCCTTGTGGTTGCACTGAAGAAGTGAAAACATATGGAAAATCACCTCCAGTGTGCTACTGTGCAAAACTTCCTAGCTGTGCTGAAGAGGCACTCGACAAATTCAAGCATCCCATCGCTACAGAGCACATGAATTATTTTTCCTAAGATTTAGATAATTCAGAGTTTGGCTTTGGGTTTTTTTTTTTCCTTCATGTAAGTGCACAAAGGGTAATTGTTTAACTTTGAATCTGACCAATATTGATATGAATATCTTTGGGGGAGCTCTCCCCCTCCAAGGAACCAGATTTTTAGCTAATAATTCTAAGTTCACAAGTTTAGTAACCGTTATATGCCAAAATCCTTTTAACAACTTCCGCAAAAAAGGCTGAAAAACAAGTCTCAGAGTTGTTATTATGATATAGATGAGGTACCAGTATTAAGCCTTTTGTCTCTTAAAAAGTAACCCTTTCCAAAGAAATCAAGTACTCTCCCTCCTCTTGCAAAACTTCCCACATCTGACTTGAGTCACTTTTTCATTTTCAGGATATGTAACAACTCCTACAAAATGCACCACAGGAAGTCACTAAGTTGACATCCATACAAAGGGTAAAAGCTAAAAGGAGAAATTTGAACATTTTAATTCTGAATCCCAAGACTGTTGCCTTTTATTTTCTCCTGACAAACATATGAATAGAAGTTTCACAATTGTGTGTATGTAAGGGAAAAAAGTTTAAAAAATTAAAATCTTTCGTGCTTAAATTTCAGAGCCAGGAATAATGTTTGGGTATTTCAAAAGAGCCTACAGATGATCTAAAAAAAGGAGGAGAAAGGCCTAAGTTTGGCTTATTTCCAATAAGGGAAGCTGTCAAAACTTGCATTTACTTGCTACCTTCTTCCTTTTCTTTTACCCAGGTGGAAACAGATCGCTGGCAAGTTTTCAAAGCTAGAAGCACCCTGAAGACATGATTTTACTTCATAGATTATCTGATGGGCTGAAGCATGACTGTGGGGCTCTGGATGGTGGGGGCTTCTGCCGTGGACACTGGACAGCACATCTGTAGGTGCCTTTGGCGTCCTCCCAACTGCAGCTCTGGGTAATGCTCAAGAGGCTGCTCAGAGCTGGAGTGCAGCCATTGCCTCACTGCCCCCAAAAGTTTCCCCTTCTCTATCACGTTTTCACTGCTAACCCCTCTCCCTGGTCCTGGTAATGACTGACACACAAAGGCAAAAAGGAATCTAAAGCAGGCTCAGTGGAGGAGTCAGGGAAATGGCAGGATGGATCTGTGACATGCAGCCAAAGTGGCCAGAGAAGGTCCAAAGTCACAATGAAAGCAGTGACAACTTCAATTCTTGAAGCAGTACAACTTCAAGAATCTCACACCAGACTATTTTAAACATTCTAAATCATAGTTTTCAGTGAAAGCTGCCATCAGCACAACACAAACTGGTCACAATGTCAAAGCATAATGAACAAATGTTGTACCCATTTAATTCAAGTTTGTACTTTATTTGCAAAATACAAGTAATTAAACAAAATTATTTCAGTTTCCACTATAGACTTTTAGGTACAATTTCAGTTGCTGTGGCTTGTCCATTACTGGTACCATCTCAATACCAGCCTTGATATTTGCCTTTCACACACCAGCATGGACTGTACCTTAAGTGTAACCCATCAGAACAGATAGCAAATTTTGTACATAATAGAAGCCTGGGGACTTCATAAAACCTTGCTGGGGTGTGAAATGTTGTGCCCTTTCAAAAAACAGTGGTCACCATCTTCTGCACAAATAGTGAAACAGTGATTGCTGTACGCAAATATCACCACCAGGTACTGACTCTAAGATCACTTTTTCTAGAAAACACCAAATAAATACAAGCAACAAATGTAACATAAGCTGTTGTCAGCTACCTATTCTAAATCACACCTGTGAAAATACAAATGGGCAGATTGTGAATACTTAAAAGACTAAAGTGCTTTTAACATCGAGCAAGTGAATACATCTAGTGTTGTACCACAGGCAATATATCCATTTTGGACAAAACAGTTTCCATGCAATTAGTCAGCAGCGATCCCCTGCATTCATTTATAATAATCAAGTAGTATATATTACTTCAGTCATACAGGGTTTAAAGTCAGGATACAGTGCATACACTTGCAAAACTCAATCAATGCTCTATATTAGCACACTTTTTGAGCATTTCTACAGCAAGGTAGATTTTTGTTGGGGTTTTCTTACCTCTTAAGAAGCCACACCTTTGGTAGTGTAAATGCAGTGGACACTGAAAATACCACTGAACCAATATGTGAGCACATTATGCAGCTGACAGGAATGGGAAGAAGAAAAAATCAAAAGCAAATTTAATGGCTTTATGAACTGTGCTTCTCCAGTCCTGCTCTATTTTCACGTGCCTCCCAGCAGGTAAGAGTTTAGACATGCAATTCAAGCAAGTGATTGCTTTCAGTTCAAAGACAGGCCATTTACTGCCAAGACGACCCTCCAGAATTGTGCTGAATTCAATTATACTCCCTTGCCTCAAGTTCAGCAACACTTTTTTAAACTCATTGCTTGCCTTCAGCACAATATCTTTGGTTATATCATCCTCCTCGATAGGCTTGCTTCCATTTTTGCTACTGAAAGGCATGCCCACAGTTATTTCAAATTTGTACCGATCAAACATTTTCATGTGGCATTTATGCTTTGTCAAAAACTTCAGACGACACAATTCCTCCTCCTCCAGTGTAACGTTTTTGGGATCACAAAGAGGATAGGTTTCACCATACAAGCATCTCATCCAATCACCAATAAAAAATGGAAGCATATTTATTGCAGATTCTGCACTATTGTCGATTTCTGTCACGCGCACATATTTGAACCGCCCAGTCCATGTCACTCGGTGTCCTTCCAGGTGACTGCACAAAATCTGAGTACGTGCCATGTTAGTCTCCTTCCAGGCCCGGGGTCCGCAGAGGAAACCATACTGATTCCACGTCAGGGTGGAGTTGTAAACTTTCATTCCCTCAGATCGATACACATAGAACCAACAGAAAAGCACTACAGCTGTAATCCACACCAGAATGAGTTTCACAATCGAGCTTCGAGTGAGAGATTTAACCACTTCAACTACAGAGAAGTTAACCTTTGTCCACCATCGAAAGAGCAAAGGAACAGCACACAAAACCAGGGTCACTACAATTTTCACGAGCTCCAAAGACAAAAACCACTTAATGAAGTGGGCAAGACACATCAGTGCAATGCCTACACCCAGCACTGGGAGTGCAAAGAGGAACAGGAAGTAACCGATGGATGCACGGACGAGCCCAATGCCAGAGGACTCCCGCAGAATGACCACGGAGAGTTCACACCACATAAAGCACACCAGGTATGGGACCAGGTAGCAGTAGGTGCCTTTAAAATTCCTTAGTTGGGCCATTCTAAAGAAAAGATAGAACAAGTACAAAAACAGAAGGCATGGGATGCTTACATTGATCACAAAGAAATGGCCTACAGGAACTGTAAAGAAGGTTTCGCCTAAGAATTTAAAGTAGCCAAAATTCCCAGGTAATACCTGCAATAGGGATAAGCAACCTGCAGCTATCTCAGTCATTAATGCTCTTCGTGTGTAAGGTTCTGCACACGTGCTTAAACTCATGTAACTTGTCACTGTGAAGAAAACTGAGACAGTAGCTAACTCTGAGCATGGTATACAGTCTTTGCTTGCTATAGGGAAGGAAAAAATTACAAAGAATACAGAGAGTAAAAAATAAATGTACGGCTCTAAGTGATTCCATCCAAAGTTCACCTCAGCTTGCTCAACATCTAGGTTTGGTTCAAAACGAAGCAGTAAGTCAGTCAAAGCACGGAAGTTTTCCCAAGCCTTACTGTCCTGAAAAACTTTCAGTGTGCAAATCACCATAGAAATGAAGGACAAATAGAATATGACTAATGGAATAATGAAGGCAAAAAAATCAATTGTCAGATTACTGATGATGAAGAAAAAGATGAGAGCATTGATATGGTGAGTTGGAACAATGGTAGACAGCCAATGCATTCCTGCCTTTGATGCAATATCTATAAGGTATTCTTTAATTTCCATAATGGCATGAAGTGGATATTTTACAACCTGGAAAAAGAGAAAGAAGCATTTTATTAATGAGCAGTTTTGTATCTTTACATCACAGATATTCTTAGCTGCAGCAGCAGCAGCCAGTTGTCTAACCACAGCTGACATGAAAAGATTTATATTTCTGATCAATGTTGCCAATAAAATAAGATTACTGTGTCTGAGATTATTAGCTCCATTTTGATTAATTCAGTCAGATGAAGCTCAGAGGCAATTCTGATTTCTAGCAAGATGTATTTCATTACCTTTGACACATATAATTAAATGGCTTCCTAGTCAAATATTCTGCTCTGCTAACTTCATACTGAAGATAAACTACATGGCTACAGTCCTGCAGTATCTTAAGTCATTACTTGACCTGCGAGTATTGTACTTTAAAGCATGTAACTGCCACATTCTGCAAGGATTATGCTATACATTCTGTGCATATACACTGCATGAAGCAGTGCCTATGATTCATATACACATAGAGGAAGTCTTTACAGCTGTGGTTTTATCTTTAAACAATCCCTCCCAAGCATCTAAGGATGCAGCTGTCAAAACCTGTTTTGGAAGCAACAGCAGTATGTTAAATTCAATTACTACACATTTACAGATTCTTTTAACTCCACAACTGTAACTGTAGAGGATCTTAAAATTCTACCTATTTTATGTGGCATTTTCCAACATAGTCACTGGACAACAGAGAAACTGCTGGATTGAACACTCTCCCTATAACCAACCACACACTTTACAAAAGATAAATTAAAAGGTACAGGATTTCTCAAACACGCATTCAAATATTGCATAGGGACATTAGATGCTGCAATCAATCCTCCTTCCCTCATAAAATGACAGTTTTTATGTTTTCCCAGATCTTAAATTTTTATATTAATTAGTTCAAGGGAAAGGCCAAGAATGTTCCAGCAAACACCTGTGGCACTGTGATGAACTGGGACAACACACGCCCCAATGATTAGGGAAAAAACTTGTTTATTTATGAAGGTATCTCTGTTCTTTATAAGTGCATCTCTTTCGGACAATTAGCCATGCAAAAGCTCGGAAAGAGATACCTTTTACTCCCCCTTTTTCCCCCACCCCTACACTATGATAATGAATAACAAAATTACAGCAAAAACTCTCAGATCAGCAGCCACACACCCCCTACGTTACTTAAAATTTATGCCAATATTGAAGGCACATACCCTAATTTTCCCTTCTACTTTCACTATCTAGAGACATATCAGAGACGTATGCTGTAGAAACTAGCAGCAAGTTTCACCTTTCTTGAATTCCCTCTGAACCTTTTCATGCTATGGATAATTTTTCCCACCTGTTTGCTCCTGTTCAAATTAGAAAGATATGAAGTGTATAATAATATCTATAATAAAAATAGGGCAGTGATGACAGGTACATTTAAATCCTCACTGAAGATGTACTGAAGGTAGATTGTCCTCTTACAGGGAAAACCATTATCCCTTTCTTTTAAATACATGACTCCTATGTATGAAACTTGAAACACATATATGAGGTCAAGTCCAAAGAGAAGTTACAGCACCAATTCTTGTACTGATCTATACAGACTGAACATCAGTACTGAGAGAGAAGTGCAAGCCACTCCTGTTTCGTCTGGGATGCTTAAGTTAAGAGCCCATTCAGCATAACTTGTTCCATGTTGCCTTTTTACCTTCAGTCGTAGGGGTAATTCTTCAGGACTCTTCCCTGCCAACTCATCATCTTCCTCTTCCTGCATAATCAGGTTAGATGGGATGATTCCCTTTGCGTACTTCTTGGTAATTTCAACAAAGTCATCCAAAGCAATAAATTTTCTAGCTAAAAAGATAAAATGAAAACTTGGAGTAAATTTTATCACAACATTGTATTGATTATGAATTGGAATATTAATTTTCTTTCCTGCCAGAATCTAGTCTACAAAAACTGAACTACTGACAAGAGAGGTTTACCTTGCAACTTGTCCTGAGATCTCTGCTGAAAACAACAAGCTCCTTGTGCCAGCAATACATGACTACTCTACATCTTGTAAGACCAGCAAGTAAGTTTATTATACTGGTAAGAGGGAGAACAGAGTGAGTGAATGTAGCTTATCTGCAAGTATTCCACAGAAAAAAAAGACTACTGGATTAGGTCACAGTTTTAAATAATGAACTATTGTATCTGCTTCAGAGAAATCTTTAACAGCTGCATTGGAAAGACAGACTTGTACAGGAGCAGTAATGAACTATCTGTATGTCATCAACTGAAAAACTGACTTCTGATTCGTCATTTAACAGTAATTTTTCTGAGTTCAGAAGTTACAGACATATAATTATGTGAAATACACGATTATTACATCTATGAGACTAAATATGGATTACTTACAGTGTATTAATTTAATATACTGTGTGGCTTTACAAAGGGCTGCCCCCAAACTGTATCAACTGTGATCTAAAACAGATAGCCAGCAACACACTAGACCTTGCTCAGTTAACACAGAGACAAAATTCATCCCTCTGCCCTGGAAGATCCTTATCCACTCCTGCGAGCATAAGGCAGGCATCATGTTACTTCTGAAAACTCTAGGGAAACAGCAGGACAGAAGATGATTTATATACTGGTTCAAACTCTTAGCACAGCCAGTTCTCTACATTAGCATGGATTAACTAGTTTCTATGGCAGACAAGCTTGATGTAGTTTGTAAAGGAGGATAATTAACAGCGATTTTTTTCCGTACACCAAAGCAAATGACATTGCTGTATCCATGAAAGAACTGAATGACAAAAATCTGTAACACACCTCCTACACAGTAAATTTAACTAGTCAGCTGATACAAAGATATCAAAGCTGGCCTGCTTAATACTAGTTTGAGATTTTAAAGAGACAGAAAACTGAACTGCTTTATCAAATTTAAAATCAGAGGATAAATGGATTTGGGCCCAGAAAATTTTTAATTTAAATATGCTACATTTATAGAAGCAACATATAAATAGCTCAGTATTTAATACTAAAAAAAATGGAGATACAGAACAAAATAAAGTATTTGTCTCAAGATACATACTACAGGAAGAGGAATGTTAAGAGTTCAACAGAAAATCAGCATTATACAATCTATCTTTTGGTTTGATCTCACAATATGGATGCTGCCTTTTGCTTGGACTTTTACCACTCCCCCTCCTCCATACATAAACCCTTATGTCCCACAAAATACCATCTGGCATGCCTCCCAAGAAACAAGAAAGGATTTATTTTTGCTAACTATACTTATTATTCCCAGACTGTAAGGCAACATTACTTGCATCAAGAAATCTGTGAGACTCTTTAGCTGTCTTGGTGGGCTTCAAATTAAGCCTAAAACGAAATATGTCATCTAAATTTACTGTCCTATTGGGAAAAAATATACAGCGCTGAAATAGTCTTATTTGTGTAGAATCAGCAAGCAGACATGGTTAGAACCTCACAAAAATACCTTAACAGCACTTTTACAGGATCATGGGACATCCTGAGAAGGAAGGAGTTATTAACTTACTATGTATAGATGGCCTATCCACTGCAATGACATGCACCCTTCTCAGGCACGTAACAACTGCCCATTGACAATGTCACCTCTAATTTTCTGTTTATACCTCCATTAAGGGCAACCCAGATCAGATTTCTGAAAACACATATCTGGCTTAAAAATTATCTTCCAAGTATTGGCAATGTACTAACACTGAAGGAAGAATTCCTTCTGGCAAGGTAAATGAAGAAACTCAGTGAGTCAGAGAAGTAAATGCTGGAGAGTAACAGCTTTCTTGTTCCTCCATGAAAAGGTAAAAGCTCTCTAGAGAAGAGGTAACAGCTTAACTCCTACTTTAAGTGTTTGATGAAAACTTTTCATTTTTAAATGTCATTAGTATTTTGTCACCCAAGTGTCTCTTAAATTGATAGAAAAAGTGTATTTTGTAGATTCTACTTTATTATTCATAGATTTTTTTTTCAATTTGGTTATGACAAATTCCCCTGCCTCCCCCCATCCACCCTAGGAAAAGAAAAATATTCACATCAATTTCTGCCTACACTTACATATAGGTTCATTTACTGCCCTGTTATTTTATCTGCAATTTAAGCCTTAAAAAAAAAAAATCGTATTTGCCAGTTCCTTTTCTGATAACTCTGAATTACTGAAGAATCCAGAACAAAATGACTTGCTGTGCACTCACTCAGTAGCAGCACATGTCAGTTCACCCAAAGGAATGGAAAGAACCCCAATGCAACACAGCTCAAATGAACCCAAATACATCTGCATTATGATACAATGACCAGACAATGGAACACAAGTCTTGTCCTTGAAGGACTGTTTCCAGCTTGCCAGAAGTGGCAGCCAAGTCACAAAAACAGCTGACATAGTCTCACAGAAGGTTTGACAGGACCACAAGCTTGCTTTCCAAAATATTATTTCTCACATCACTTGCTTCCTTATTCACATACAGGCACGTGCCCCTGCTCCTCTTTTACTTCTGTCAAAGTTCATGTAAAACTGAAATACTCTGCTCTTTTTAGGAATGTTATTTTTCAAGTCACCTGTGTAACAAACACAATCCTTGAAGGTAAAGGCCAAATTTACCTAATGAAATGTAAATCTAATCTTTCAGGGAATTTAAACCTGCAAACCTCCATATCTGGCTCCCTATTCCATGTATGACACTTCAGTTCCACATAATCTCAACAACAGATGTATCAGTAAATAATATGCTTTGTGACATTTAAAAGTGCTCTTCAAGTACTGATCTAGACTGCACAGGAACTGTTCCATATGACTTAGTGCATTTCAAGAAACTGAGGTTTTCCTGACAATGAATAATTGAACCTTATATTAAATAGTGTTCTTGAAAAACTACACAGGCTGCATTGTTGATAATTCATTTTCTTAATATAAAACTTTGACTTTCCTCCTAAAAGCCCAACAACCCATCAGCATTTCTTAGCTATGCCAGACTAATGAGAACTTTCAATTACAATCCCCACCCCACAAAACCTTACAAAACTCACAGACTGAGGTCTACAAATCTGACCGTGTGTGTGTTAAGGGGTTTAATTCTTCACAATACATGAACTAAGCTGCTGTAAATAATGAAAGAAGTATCTTGGTGCACCTTTCCTAAATCAGTCATTGAACAAATATGAAAAGACAAATATTAATTATAAGGGAAGGGCAAATGGAAGCAAGGCAAATAGAATGAAGGATCTGTCTGCATAAAATTGGTGCATAATTAATTCCCTCACTATAATCAGAAAGCTTATGGCAGTTAGAACTAAAAAAATATTGAAAGTGCAAAATCTTCTGTGCTGAAAGAGCAAGAATACAAAAATAACAAATGACATGCAAATTCCCTTTAGCAGTTGACTATTATGGTGATGTCTTCTGTGACTTCACATGCAGATCAGTTATTTGTCTTGCACACAGCAAACTGACACTATCCGTTTATTGCAATCCAAACCTCCCATACATTCTTAGTCTGGCAGCACAAAATTGTTTACCAAAAAAACCAGAAAGTGAAACCACTGGCCAAGACTGAAAGCAGCAGCATGCACTCACATTCACTGTTCACTAATCGCTCCAGCATCCTTCTCTGCTTCTGCACGGACTTGGGGACCGGGCCAGGCTGCTTCTCACCATCTGGTTCAATAACAGAAGTTTATAGAAAATCAAAGGAGTCAATTAAAGTGATCGAACAGTAACAGCAACATCTGGGGAATGGTATTTCCTCAAAGTAAGGAAAAGATAAACTTACATATAAACAGATAAGAAGTGGCTATATAGTTTTCTATATTTCTGTTACTGTGTTAGAAAAGGGAACAGGACTGCCATAGCTAACATTTAGTGCTGTAGTGGCAGAGTGAACCAGGTGTCTTGAAGACTGAATCTGTAAATTGAAACATCTAGTGAGGTATCACCAGGATGACTGGTAGAGGGAAAAAAAAAATCAAATGCAGCAAAGCCATAAAATACCTATTTTCCAAAGACAGTGAGTGCTAAATGAAGATATTTTAAATATATGGTCACTTGAATAAATGATTAACTGATGCATGACCTACAGCAAGTGTTGGTCCAGAGAGCACAGTTATTAAAAGAGAGTTAGTCATTGAGAGAGTTACATTATCTTAAGTAGATCATCAATTTACTATTATCTCATGCCTGATTGTTCACAAAGCCCTTGAAGTTTCTAGCTGTATTGTGCCCATAAGTCTGTATTTTATCAATACCATAACTCAGTTCATGAACAAACCTTCATCGTCAACTTGCCCAACATTTTCCAGTAGTTCAGAAACCGCTAATTGCTTCTTCTTTTTTGGGTTTAATTTCCAATACATGACCAAGGCAGCTTTTCGCACAGCTCTCTCCAAGTCAGTCTCAGATGATAACTTTTTCACTTCTTCCTCATTCTCAGAAGTGATGCCTCAAGAAAAGAAAAAACACATTACACACTTATCCCACACCCATGCAGAAATGGTAGATTTGCTCACAATTTATTTTTCTCAGTTTAGTACGAAACTTTTCAAGTTTCAGCCACATTCTGACCACCTAAGTAAATTACTGAAATGCCCTTCTGTGTCCATTGCTTATCGAAATCTAAGCACATCGCTTAGGTTTAAACTGTACTTCAAAGATGTGCAAGACATGCATTATACTATGTCTTGCTTCAGCTGTTGAAGTACAGCAGATCAGGCAAAACATAGTGCAGATATGCATGGGTGACATGCAAAGGCACCAAGAATTGAATAAAAGTTGTTTTTCTTTTTTGTTTTGGTGGGGATTCTTCCCCCCTTGTAGGAGTTCGGATAGTTGACAGACGAGAAGAGACCATTCCGAGCATGGGAAGTAGCATGAAGGATGACGAGAATCTTAAAGTGGGAGAAGACTGAAAAAGACCAATTAGAAGAGAGGTTGGAGGGGGGCAAAAGAATGAAACAACAGCAGATAGATAACTGGTGTGTGCTTATATATGATCTTCAGAGTCAAAGAAAAAAAGCTTCAATGAAAGGTGAGGACGGGAAGAACAAGCATGGATTTCATGAAGGAATTCAAGCAAATAATTAATAAAAATGCTTTAATAAGCAGTATTGGTAATTAATGCTTTTTGAATTACCTATTGGAAGAGTCTGTTAGCAACTACTTATGCAATTTCACCACGACCATTTCCATCATACTTGAGTCCCTCTTTTCAGAGTTAAAATGAGTACAGTATTGTTTCAGATAATGTGGGAAGTGCAAGCAGGAAGCCTCAGAGAACCCATACCTCTTCTGTCTGCCAGGCATCTACGCAACAGTTTGACAGCTTCTCTTCGTCCCTGCTTAGCAGCAAGGATGAACCAGTCAACTGCACTACAATTGTTAAGTTCTTCATCCTCCTCTTCTGCTAATCTCAAGAAGTGCTTCCCCACCTATAATAGATAGGAAACAAAATTCAGACAATTACTGAAATATACTCTACTTTGTCTCTGTGTCTCTCTCTCTTCTTCCCTCTCACCCCCTAGAACTCAGCTAAGACAAATTCTCTCTGAACAAAAGGTCAAAACATTTGCTCCTAGCCCTAAAGAACATAGTTGTAAACTGATCTTCTGATTGGAAAGATCTGGAAGAACTGGAAGCAAGAAGGAATTGCAACACATTTGGCCAGGTCAGTGAATTAGTTGCCATCAGTGTTCATGCATCTGGCAGGATCAGGTGAAGCTCCCAATGTTAAAAGTTTTCTTGAATTCTTTTCCTCTTACAACAATGACCAGACAAAACTGCTAGCCTCATTTTAGAGCGAGAAAAAGTAAGTGTAATATAATCTGGTGCCAGTGACAATCAGAAATTCAGCTGAAGTTATTGACAAGGCCTTGACATGGAAGCAGGCTTCAAGCAGGGCAATCCCTGACTCACAGCAGTTCAGTCACTGAAGGTCAAAGCAAACTCATGATTAATTGGTGAATGGAATAAACTAATATTGCTTCAGCATCAAGCAAATTCAGTGAAAAAGCGTATTAAAATGCTGCTATTCAGGATTACAGAAATTACCAAGCAGCTGTCTATATTACTGTTCTACAGGTAAGAAAAAAACGCCACCTTTTTTCTTCCTTCTAAAAATTAAAATATATGAAAATATACTAATAAATGTATTTATGCAATAGTATGAAACACTTCTGCTTATCACAACACAAGGCAATAAAAAGTTAAATGGCAGAAAATGACCAAAACTACTGGACATTTTATCTGCATACCTGGAGAATCTGGGAAATGCTTTTGCTTGGCTCACTGCACTCTCTCTCTCTCTCCCTAATGTTACTTCAGCTACATTCTAGGAACCAATTAACGCAATACCTTAAGAGTATAGCTTTGTAAATCCACAGTATTATCTGCTGGGAAAAAAATAAGTGTTCGAAAGTTTGTCTGAAACTTTCATTTGTTACTGCAGCATTTGTTACTACTACTAAAGGTGACTAAAGAAATACTGTTGAAAGATTAATAAATCACATTATCCTTATGTAGATTAAATGCACTGACACAATCAGAAAGGTCTTTCTTCTTCCAGTAAAGGTTATTTCTCCAGCCATTTAATTGGTTTCATACACTTAAGTGAGTGCTCCAACAACTTCCACACAGACAGTTATGGGGGAGATATTAAATCCATAGCACACACAGTGAAGCTATCCAAAACCATACAGAAATAAGGAGAAAATTGGACTGGGTAAGCCAAACATTGATTACAAAGTCATGCCAGAGTTCAATGGGAGGTGCACACCTCAAGAAGAGAGTGTATAAGACAAAAAAAGAAAAAAAGATTTCAGCAATTGCATGGTAATCTATTACTCAACTGCAGATGTACCTTCAGCTATTTGTTTCAGAAAGGAATTGCTTGAACAAGTTACATGGCAAATAACATCCATCTGACAAGAACAGCTGTTTCTTAAGCACGTTTATATTTATAGCCATTGAGATTTTGAGCAAAGCTTCAAGAGTAGCAGCACTTCATCGTGCAGCTCTTGAGTTTCTAAGGACCTCTTGGACATAGAAACACGTATTGCAACATCAACTAAGATCTTGGGACTAGACATAGCACAAAAGGCTAGTGCACAAACAAAATGATAGTGTAACACCTGTTTCATGACTGAATTGCTTTTTGGCTTGTCTGTGGTTTTAACAGCAAAGTTCCTACATCAAACCACCTGAAAATAGCTGCAAAGCTCTGGCCTGCAGCAGTCAAAGGAAAAAAGAATGGATGGGGAAAGGTGTTAACCTCAGATCTGTCATTTAAGCAGTCTGGGATTCTCTTTCCCATGAGTTAAAACTGTGAAATCAAGTCATAGTGGGTAACAGCTTAACACAGACCCTCACACTGTACTTCTCTAAAGGCTGCTCCCATCTCCAGCTTTGCTTAGGGAGGTGGTCATCTCAAGCAGTCCCGTTGCAGACATCCTCTGGTTAAAGACACAGAACTGCCTTTTCTCCATTACAGAATTCCAGCTGTGGGGGTTTCATTTACGTAACTGTCATACAAGTTATTTCTTGATTTTAAAAAAAATTAATGAATTTACAGTAATACATGTTGACAGCCACTCAGAGTGCATTTATTTCCACAGTCATTGCAGACTTATTTTTGAATAAACACAGAGTAATAACTACAAGGCATCTGATTTCTTGTGTTTTATTTTGTAATTGTTAACAAACAGCACAAAAGTGGCATCTCAGCTTCTCATTCATACTCCTACAAAGGTAAGAAATAAAAATAGATTCTTCTAGTTGATTCTAAAGGAATGTATTCAACAATAAAGAAGAAATAAATTTCTTTTGGGGTTTTAAAAACTAAAAGCTAATTCCCTCTCCACAAGTAACAAGAAATGTGACTGCATAGAAAAGAAATTACTGTATTTTGGGTTCTATTTCAAGCATACTGAAGCAAAAATGTATGCTGTATTTTTTTATGATAAGAATCCTATTATTGTGTGGCAATAGAAAATGTACACAGTTAAAGAGATAAAGGAAGGGAACAAAAGTGGAATTAATTGCAAAGGAGAAAAACCCTCATCATTTATATACATACATATGCATCATAGACTTAGATTATGTAAGTATTTCTGAGTATTCTTACCCAATTGAAACTTATATCCTGAAAGAGTATTATGGAGTTTGCTTTCTTTCATATGGAGGAATAGAATCAAAAGATGGATTTTACAGGAATGATTCCCTCAAGGATAATGTTTCATCCTCCACAAAGCTACCAGCTGTTTCAAAGTGAGGAATTTGTTACTGTCTCAGGTTGCAACTCCAAGGTCAGCCTGCCCCTCAAACCAGTTGAGATGGAATGGGGAACAGGCCTAGCACTGCCATGTTTTTATTATCAGCTTTAAAAGAATTTCTTCCCCATCCCCACCTCTGATTTTTATTTACAATAGGAGTGGTGATCCTTGGGGAAAAATCCAAACCACCAATGAGCATGTAGGAGACTGCAACCACTCCCATTTGACATCAAAGCTGAATTTGGAAAAGAATGCTCAAGTAAAACACTAACCAAGTTAAACACAAATTAAAACCCTTCCAGACAATTTTAAGCTATTTATACTAGACCAATACACCAGACGATGGAATGCAGTGGAAACCTGGTACAATTTTTCTAAAACCTAAGGGAAAACCTGAAGTGCTAACAAATTCAGGGACAGAACTGCTATTATTAATTCAATTTTATCTGCCATTAAATAAGTAAACACAGCTAATTTCAATAAAAAAGGAGGGGCTTATTTTCTAAAATGTGTACATGCACCAGAGAAATGGTATATGAGCAAAACCATCAGCCAACCAACCTCTGACCCTGCTAAAGCACCTCAAAGGCAGTTTCTTCCACGGAGTCCAGCCTAAGAGCCCTGGTATCTTTGAATACAATGCAGCGCTGAACCAACAGCATTTAACAGTCCCTATCTGCACACCTCCACACAGGCTTCTTTAAAAAAAGAAAAAGCAAAATCAGTTCTGTACCTTTTCCATGCTAAAGAGTTGGACCTGAAGCCACTCACACTCTCAAGGAAGCAGCGTTACTCAAGGCAGAGAAACCATATGGCATCACCTTTCTTTGAATAGTTTAGCATTTAAACAGACACAGTTCAATTGAGGAAGCGGTAATAGTTCTACAGCAGGCAGTGCTGTTTTTGGAATTAAGAGCAAACAAGACTGGACAAAAACCATATAAAATTACCTCTGTCTGTGCTTTTGGTTCTCCAGCTTTGGCCCTCTCAAGCAGTTCTTCAAAGAGCACTTCAGGTTCTTCCTTCATGCCCTCTATAAATTAATTTGATAAAGAAAATTGTTTAGTAGCAATAGTTTAAAGTATTTTAAAAGTCATTGCTATATGTGGTTGAAGAATTAAATGATCATAACTAAAAAATCCAACACAAGTGTTTTGCAAGAAGAGTGGAAATTAACTTATTACAACATTGACCCTCCATCTCAGCATTGTACTTCAGTATATTTACCCATTATTTGGTACAAGCCACAGGATGACACAGTTCACAGTCTCTCATTTACTTCCACAAAATTCCTTTCTCAATAGAATATTCATTACAATAAATATGAGCACACGTGGAACATGTAGTATTGGTCAGCTTTTGTACTATTACTATTCTTTTCTTGATATCACTTCAGTCTTTCACCTGCCAATCTCTTTATTTAGCACTGGAACCTTTTCTAGAATTTTGAAAAATTAATCAGCCTTTAAAACAGTGTATTTGAAAGCTCAGTTCCCCAGTCTCTGGAGCATACAGAAACTAACAACAATTATACCTGCTAATCCTTGGGTTTTTTTGCTTTGCTCCACACTCCACCTAGTATTTTTCTTCTTTCCCATCTACTGAACAGATACAGACTTAAACAACTGGTTTTCTTCAAAAGCATCACACTGCTCCACCAGTCAATCATAAAGAAAAACTCAAGAGCTTTATCTGATATCCAATGTTTGTAAACAACATCATGCTGCATGCTACTTGATGAATGAAGAATTAGTTAATGGCAAAGCTGATAAAGGCCAGAACTGCTACTCTTTTATGAGATGACTTCTCATAAATTATTTTGGAAAAATTTTAAAGAGAAAAATCAATACAACTTGTGTGTTTTAAGTTGGGTAAGAATGGACAACTGACCACTGACTCAGAGTTACAGCTTTAGTGACCAACCAATCTAAAA
The DNA here is from genome assembly GCA_013397115.1 of Edolisoma coerulescens. Classification (NCBI taxonomy): domain Eukaryota; kingdom Metazoa; phylum Chordata; class Aves; order Passeriformes; family Campephagidae; genus Edolisoma; species Edolisoma coerulescens. Next base: position 761,044 of record VWZW01000878.1, on the reverse strand, counting down.
TTATAGTTAGAAAGGTACACCCAAATTCTACAGTAAGCGCCAAAGTCTGACCCCTATTTACCACACTACACGCCCCCCCCCACACACTGTGACACTTTGTAGCTGTCCTGAGGGCAGTGGCAGTATGAGAAGCGTGCTTGGGAAGCTGTTTCCAGTTGTAGGAAACTGACTTTCAGGCATCCACTCCAAGTTACAGTCCCTACCTGACTGGGGCAGCAGCAACGTGAGAAGCTGCTGAGCAACCCTGCCAGCTCAGGGGCCAGGCAGCATCAGCTCTTCTTCAGAAGGTGGCAGGAAGGAAGAAATAAACCCCACTCCACATGATCTCCTGAAGAATAGGGTTACTTGCACTCTTTAACATCCCTGGTACTGGGACTGTTTTCAAAGAAGAACAGGCTACAAGCCAACACTTTCATTAAAATGGATGTATTTAACAAGAGCAAACCATGAAGTACGATTTCTTCTTCACCATGCCACTGTTTTGTCTGCCAAGTTCCACTTGGAAAAATTCTAATGCCAGATTATAACATGTTGTCTGGCTAAACAAGGCACATAATGAAAAATAATTTTCATTTAGCACTTGGTCTTTTCAAAAAGCTGTAAAAATATTACTGTAAAATAGGCAAACAGCATCCCAGCAAAATTAACTACTTAATCTCCTTGCCCTGATATATAACCAACATAACTTGAATTCTAAACAAGTCAGAAGCCTGTTTTCCAGATGGCACCATTAACACCAGCAAACATCATTCAGGGGCTCTCTGCTAACAATAAACACGAAGTTACAGGAAAGAGCATGTTGTTTGAAAGAAGCATAATATTCATCCACCTACCCCACTCAAATGAAACAAGCTGGGCAAGGCAGTACTTTTTCTTCCTGTGCTTTCAAATTCATTAAGGCCTTTTGCATCAAAATTTCAGTACTAGCTGTCTTAGAAATGCCTTTTTTTTATTCTGTTCAGGGTTTTCTACATGTTGAGAACACTACAAATATTTCAGTGATACTCTGGATAATATAGGAGGCACCATTCAGAAGTCAGCATTAGCTAATTAAGTGGAATTTACATACACAAGGAAAAAAAAAAACAAACTACAGAGAGCAGTTTGCTAAACTGATAAAATCCCTAATAAGAAAGGCAGTTCTCTGGAAGCTTATATGGCAAAGTCTCTTCCTTTCTCTCCTGCTGCACTTGGCACACATAAGAGCATGGCACAGCTCTGACCACTTTTAGCTCTTCTTGCTCAGAAGAATGTGTTAGATAAGAAAACTTACTACAACAGAAAGCAGAAGAAACAAAATGGGAATGTTTTACAACACCAGGTTATAGTTACTCTATTGCAATTACAGTTCAGATTAACATGTACATAATGGTATTTGCAAGGATGGGGAAAAAAAAAGAAAAATTAAAAATGTGCAGCCTTATGGTGAACTACCTCCTTCAATGAGAATTGGAAAAAAAAGTGGTGTTATTGCAGTAAACTTGTTGAAATGTTTGTTCTAACAGAACTGACTGCCAGGGGAAAGAAACACTTTCTGCTGTTATTTTCAACCTACTGCCCAATCCCCCCCACACAGTTATCAATTCTATGTACTTGCACATGTGACCTATGAATATAAATAACAGATAGTTAATTAAAAATATGCCTGTGGGTTGATTCTGTAGTTGTAGGGCAAAGGTGGAAGAACAGGTTGTGAAGATCAAATTTAGAATCTGAGTATATACAGTTCTTGTAACCAGCAATATTTTCCCTTTGCTTAAAAGATAACCAAGAGGCCACCTAAATAGGTCAAGCATGAACGACTCTAGTTTCATGGCTGCCATTACCAATCTACTTTCTCATAAGCTATATAGGTCAGTCTCTGAAGGTAAAAGGTCCAAAACACGGGCAAGGTGTGTTTTAGAACAAGGATGGACAACACACACTTTCTTTCAATTCAGCTCAACACTGAACAAACAACTACACAGGAGTACATGCACCCCCCCGTAACAATACGGTAAGAAGTGATGACTGTAACTTATCACCCTTGTTCTTAAGCGTGTTTCTAGTCAGAAAACGTCTTGATGTGTATTCCACCCACATAAGAGTACTGCAATGGAAATGCTGTCAGTGGAACCTTTTATTTTCCAGCTTTGCTAAAAACTCATGCCTTTTTAATGTCAAATTTTACTCTGTCTTGAATATAAAAATTTCCAGAAGACAGGAATACTCATCTTGCAATACTTCATATATCTCTTATGACAATTAAAATAGACTTCACTAGCTGTTTTGTGTCAGGTGCATTAATATAAGCCAATGAAGTCTATCAGTTATTCAAGGCTCACAAGAACTGCAGTCATTCAAATGAAAGCAGGCAAGTGAAAGCACAAAAGTTTTAGCATGTAGAACTGACAAAAGAAGGAAATTAAAATCAGGGGTGTAGAAGGGTGCTTAATATTTAATATTTCTGTAGTTTCAACTCTGCCACCAAGAACCTCAAGACTGTGTAAAGCTTAGTACATCATCAGGCTGCTCTATAATTCACTTCCCAGGATAATTAATTCTACTTTCCAAGCAACAGATCATTCAACACAAATTAGTTACTGGATATTGTAACAGTAACATTATTAAGAAAATTTTACTGGTTTTTTTTTTATTCAGTGTGATAAAGTCTTAGGTTTAAGATATGAAATGACACTGTAATACTTTAATTTTTCTCAGTTTCACTCAAAGAACACCCAGAAAAAAATTTATTTGTGATCAGCAAAGTATGATGCAGATGTGTTTCTGACTTTGCTGCATTTATGTCATCATACTACAGAAAGCATTTAAACATTTGAAGACCTACAGAAATATCCATTTTTGATATTCAGGCTTATCTTTGAACAGGTTAAAGCTGTCTCTAAAAACCCATTTTATGAAAGCATTTATTAAAAAAGACTCATTACAATAGAACAGGTCATTATATAAAGACCTGTATGCATTTCACAGTCATACAGCATTCAGAATAAGACTAAGCTAAAACTGCCTGTTATTAAGTGATAGACTTCAACAGTACTGGCAAAACATAGCTGTAAAGTCATTTCTGTTTTCCTAGTAAAAACTATGTTTTACAACTCCAAGAAAAATACTCAGAATACAGAAGTCTAAACACAAGTGTTTATGTAGGGAGGTTGCAAACAGGCTGATGAAAACTAAAGATAACTACTTACTTTTTGAAGCTTTGCATATTACTTGGCACACTGGCCATATAAAGGAAGATTCCAGCTTTGTTGCTATAAGCTCAAATGGGAATTTAGCATTCACTCTGTCATATGCAGGCATTTTTACTGTTTTTACATTTTATTTCTGTTAGGTTTTGATCAGAAATACAAAATGTTTAAAAAGAAAACATTTCAGTTTCCTAAATACTATGCTAGGAAGCAATTACTGTCCCTTATCTCTGAAATTTAGCCATTAAATTGACAAAAAGGCAGTCAATCCACAGTAGGGGATTAGACCAACTGAGACTGCAAGACACCAGTGCTTAAAATTTTAAATCACAAAAGGAAGATGCCAGCATAGGTCACAGATTAAATAACATACCTAAACCTCATATTTGGACTATATTGAAGACTAAAACCCAACAAACTCTTCAACATGCATACAAGTTTTTGAAGAATGGACTTACACAATCTAGATAAAAAAATACTTTCAATGTAAAAGACTACAGACAAATAAAGTAAACTGGGGTTTTCATAAGATTTCCTTCCCAGTATTCTAGCACAAATCAATAGTAGATTCCCAACCCTTTTAATACCCTTAACATACACCACTGAATCACATCATGTGAGCATCACTGTAGTTGGCTGACTTGTTGCAAAGTGTCTGATCACATATTTAGCAAAAATGTTTTACACACAATTTAGACAAACACTGCTTCCAAACCCCCAGCATTTTAAGTGACATTGAGTATGACACTTCCATTCTTGAATTCTGAAATCTTTAAAGGCACATAATAGTCCTTTCACACAAAGAAAGGTTTTCAGTTGTATATATACACAAAGTGGATCATACACACACCCATCACACAGAAACCCCTCAGTTTTCTCAGTGTTCTTCTAACCACTAGGAATCACTGCCTTCCTTCAAAAAATCTACTAAAGTTATTTCATGTAGAAAGAATCAATAGAGTGCATTCTGAATAATAAAAGTGTTTGTAGATTTACTTTCCTATCAACACAAACACATTAAAGCTCTCAGCAGCGGATTTACTCAGCTCAAGGGAGTTTTAGCCCCTTACCTGGTAATATCACCCCCTTGCCAGGTGCACACAGCTTTCTTCTTAGGTCACAGCTACAGCACCTGAATTCCAGATTAAGCAACAGGCCAAAGACCAAAACCTGTATTTTAAAGGATCACAGTTTCTTATGCCTTTTGAGCTTAAGATCTTATTTATTAACACAGTTATTGGAGGCCAGCCCCATGACAGTCATGCTATCATGCACAACAAGTAATTTCTTTAAACAAACACAAGCTGGGGACTTCTAAGTGCTTTGAATGAAAAGGTGAAAACCTAGTGAGAACAGGCTAAAAGGAAAGCTGAAAGCACTTTCTCAGACAGGAAGCAACAATGAAGCATTCATACAAAATATGTAAGTTTAAAAGAAATTACAGGTTTTACAAGTGAATATTAAAGCTCATGAAAACTCTATCGAACAAAAGATTAATGCATTAAGCAACACCCACACCAAGAGTATGAAGGAAATCTGTATGGCACACACACTTTATATGATCATGACTTCAAGCATTCATTTGGGCTCACAAAAACAAGTGACAGGAATGTGCGGGAGGAGGAGGAAAAAATCCATGTGTTGGGGAGAAAAAGGGATCTGAGATGACAAGATATGAAACAAGATTTCTGGATTGGCCTTCCCATTTTATAGATCAGCAAGTATTCCTGAAGTGACTGAAAACAGCCAGGAACAGCAAAACATAGGCATAACACAAATGATAAGTTCAGTCCTACCCAGTGGGAACACACCCAAGCTCAATGAGCACATACCTAGAAAAATACGTAACCATTTTCACTTTTCCATGAGAAGATCTGACAGTTGACACAGGTAAAAACTGTTATCAAGATTGCCCAGTAAAGTGAGCCAAGCAAAGTTAAGTAGGCAGTCTTCCAAATGATCTTGCCAATTTTAGGTTTAGGTATACAGTTTTAAATGTAGTTTCCTTAATCTTTTGTTTGAACAAACGTGACTAAGACACACTGACAAAAAACAGAGCAGCAAAAAGGCCAGAAAGCAACAATAATGACCTCAACTACATCCCAGAAAATTATAGATTAAAAAATAGGATGTAATTTTAAATACATTTAATAAATAACTTTATATATTAAGTAGCTGGAGAAACCAAAAGATACAAACCCATTTTTTTCCTAATTAAGAAAAAAATATATACTGGGCTAGACAGGTGGATCCAGCTCATATTTCCGTCTCGAAAGACAGGGAGAAAGGCTTATCACATAAGTCCTCTAAACAAATTAGAATGCAGGCTGTTACATGGAAAAGTGAGAGATTAAGAAATAGAAGATGAAGATTAGAAAAACACAGCTTTCATTCTCTCAGGGGAAACATTATCAGTTTAGACGCACAGGGATATAAAATAAGGCCTAAATCATTCCATACATTTATATATGAATGAAAAAAAAAAAGGGGGCTAATAACCAAGGTGCCAAAATCTGTCAATGATTCTGTGTTATTCAGGAAAGAAACAGCAACAAAAAACTCAAGCAAAACCAGTAGAGGGATTTAATGAGTAATTAAGTGATAAAAGGCCCGATGAAATGCAGCAAACCAAGAAGGCACTTTATCATTGCACACACAGTGATAAGCTCTGAACTATTATCACTCATCTTAACACCTTAGAATTGTAACAATGTTTTACAAAAAACACAGCTCAGTGCTAATAAGACACTATTATCAGAGCTTTATAACCTGGGGAAGAAACTGAGAATGAAATGGAGAAGGTAAAGAGAGAGACTATTCAATGACTTTCCAAGTACAAAAACCAAGGGGCATGAACAGATTAAAAGTATTTGGCCAAGGCCAAATACTTCTATGAGTTTGAAAAGGCTTTTAAAAAATTTGTAGGGCTGGAAGTAGCTAAAGAACATTCTGAATAAAATAAAGTAAGGTCAGCACTAGCACTGCGTTTAGAAAAAAGCCCCCTGGCTCTAACAGGCGTGCTGCAAGTAACAGTGTAAACGATTCTCAGGAGAAAGGTAACAAGAATCTTGAACCTGGAAAAGCCTGTCACCAATCTCTAGTATTAGCACTGAGTATTGATAGCAACTTCTGTGAGCCTTCATAAACTGGAACACACCCACTTTAGTTCAGGTATAAGAAAAAGCTGGATGGCATCCAGAGGAAGAAAATTGTACTTCATGTTTTCATTAGCTTTATTCCAAAAGCTCACTACTTAAGTTAAATGGGTTTTCTACTTATAAGAAGTCATAGGATGTCAGGCATCTCCCTCAGTGTCATGTTATTGACTGACAAGAGTAACTGAAACGTTTGATGGAGTAGTATGGAACAAGATTTCATCCCCAGGCATTTCCACCAGCTAAATGACTGAGGTGGGAGCAGGGAGCGAAGAATGTCTTCTTTGACATTAGATCTTCTCCCACATATGAACAAATTCTCTATATACCATGAAGAGCACTGATAACCTGAACTGAACTTTGTCACACTGCACAGCACTGTACTTACTTGGAGCTTCAGGCATACATCACTTTACTGCTTTAGCAAGAAGGCTTTACTGTAATTGAATCTGAAAGGGAGTACTGTCTGAATTACAAGGAAAATTACTTGCTTCTACTGTGAGAGGATACTAGTATGAATAAACTATGCTCACTGCTAAACTCCACTCCTCCCACCATGCTCCACAAGGTATGATGAACAAATGAATGTGTAGGTGGAGACTGACATGGCACAGAAAAGACAGATATAGAATTATTTGTATTTGACAAAGCCTCTTCTATGACTTCCATTATGACAAACTTGAAGCTGTATTTTTACTTAATCTTTTTTTTATGTCTAGGAATTTCCATAAAAATATGCCTCTGAAGTGCAATACGCAGAGTTTATTCCATTCTTAGTATTAATAAAAGTGCCTAAGTAGTACTTCCAGATAGGGTCTAACTGTTCTACAGTTAAATTTAGAATCACAAATGCAGTCTTTGCCAAAAGTTTCATCAGAGAAAAAATTAAAATTCAGCTATATAACCCAGCATTGGATTAGACTGAAAAAGAAATAGCCAGTAACAGGTCAAAAACATGCGATGAATCCTGTGTCAAAAGAATTTAGGGCTGTGCACCAAAGGACCCACATCACCTTAACTATTACCATAAATATTTACAAAGACAATCAGCTTGCTGGAAGCCAGTCAGTTTTTGATATTAATTTTTCATCCTCAGTTTGCATTTAAGAGTGTTGAACTATGTTCTGTTCCCTGGATTTCAATGCCTTCAGTAGAAATAACCCAAAATGTACTACAAGAAAAACCCTAATTTGGTTTCTTACAAACCAAGCATCCAGCTGCTAAAGATCACCCACTGGCAAAACCTCCGTATTTGCAGACTACTTTGAGGCACTGGCATCTTTCAGCTCTGCATGACTGAATAAGATTCTCATACACCTGTTGAAAGGGAATTCTTCTCCTGTAGCTCAGCTTTCATCAGTCTTGTTCTCTATTCATCCCATACTTACCTTTGCTGTAGTACAGTCAGAAAATGTTATAGCTTCTCATGAGGTCAGCAGAGGTCTTACTGCACTGTTCAAATGTGATATGTGATAGGATTGTATTGTAACCATCTGGTCTTACTGCGCTACTTTAAAAAAGAGAAAGCAAAAAACAACGAAACCCAAACCCTAAAGCACGACTGAATAATCAGAAATAACACTCTGCCACAAACATGAACCAGTTAATTCACGCTGGAAGAGTGAATGAATTTGCTTTAACAATTTTCACAAATTAAATATACTAGCTATAGAAAATCCTTTTATGGTGGATTTTCAGTAAGCTCATTTGCTAGTATGAAGGAAATTTTATAACATTGGGTAGGAAGCAGGCAACAAGACTGCATGCACATAGAAGGTAAATAATGGAAGCATATTTGTCAAGCAATAAACAATCAAGAAAAAGTAGGAAAATGAAAGCTTACGGGGGTGGCTGCCCATGGATATCAATTAAAACAAGAAGAGCAACACATTTTGTGCAGAATCTGCCTAGAATGTATTTCTTTTGGAGGCACTTCCAGTGCCTTCTGGAAGTATATGGTGGTAATTCTGATAGTGTTGCACAGGATTTTATGCGAGAAAAGTTCTTTCTGTAAGCACAAATCTGGTAAGTTAATTAAAAAAATCAAACAAATCCAACAATTTCAGGGAACAGCATACAGCTTTTTATTACAGATTTTGTTTTCAGTTTGAAACAAGCTTTCTAGAATCTCAGACACCCTTAGGAGTAAAGGCATACACAACTAATGACAAAATAAAAATCATTTCTTTTGTTAGAGGATGCTGTGTAAGCTTCTCTCCAAAGGGAAAGATGTCAGATCTCTTTCATTCATCCACAGGTAGAATATGGCAGTAGTCCATTATCAATGTATCTTTAGAAAAAGTTGGTCTGTACATTTTATAACAATAAATGGAGATTCTAACAGCTTTTTTGTGTCACCGGACTGTACCACTGAACTTTCAGTGTTCAGCAGAGTCAGTCTGAGTCTCTAGAGAAATCCTCCTACTCACTTTCCACAAGTTCCAAAAGTTCAGTGGTATTGTGTGCAGTAACTATGTAGGAGTAAAGTTTCTGGAAAGACTGACTTAAAAGCTGGCACCAAGTGTCATGTCATAAACATGATTTGTACATATCAAATATAATGACACAGAGGAACTGACTGGAGGAGAAGAAGAAATACTTTGCACAACAAACATCAATGATTTGAAAAAAGGTTTTATTAACTTTAGATGATTAGATGCTCATCCATGAGTGCTGAATCCTTTCATTCATTCAGAACTGGATTCTTAACTGCACTGTAAGAGCTTGGTACAACTAAGAGTACATTGCATGTTTTTCTTTTACGCTTTTAACCTCCACGGTCAGATCTTAAGATGGTCCTACTTGTCCCAAGAACAATTTGGAGTTTTTATACTTGCATACTTTGGCAGGCATTCTATTTTAAAAGGTGGTAATAGGGATGGGAGAGAAGAGAGTAACATTTGTTTACAGAGCTGTTCAAGTCCAGGACTCAACTCTACTTTCTCTGGGAGGAGCAATGCATTTGTAGATATGGTAATAGTCTTAGTCACACCACAATTGCAAGTCATCAAATAGCATTAAATTAAAATGGGAACAACTTCTGCACCCCCACAAAATGAACATAAATTGTCAGGAGAGCAATAAAAAAAAAGCATGTAGGTGGAAGACTAGGAGTGATATTATAGACCATAAACTTTAAAAGTGGAGGAAAAACTATTCTTCAAAGCTGTATTTTTCTAGCACAGCTATTACTGTACAATGACCTTTTAAAGTCATTAAAATAATTTTACACATAACTAATAAGCCAGTCCTGGTGCTTTTTCTATGGAGGCATCTCTGAATCCTTTATGGATGAGCTGGGATAAAACTGACATAAATCTGCAGTTCCAAAACTGTAAAGTTAAAAATAAATTAGCATTTTGTCATTTTTTAGCTGATATTCATCAATATTAACCCTTTCCACCAAAAAAAAGAAAGGAGAACACAATGAAAAGCAATGTGAGAAGTTGAGACCATAGAGCTCACCAAGCCCACATATTTTTGTAGGTGCAGACGGAAAGTTATCCTAACAACCCGCCCAATGCACACGGAATTTCAGCAATTCTGCAGTTTGAGCACTTCACCACACTGACACTCCAGCAGTTAATTTGCTGTCAAAACAGGGGGGCCCTTAAAAAAGGACCATTCCAAATGTTTAGCAAATGCACAGTGACTTAAGTAATCACTTCTAATAATTAACTAACTTTTCAAAGGATTAGCTTTACTTTCTAGTTTACTGTTCCCAGTCTCACCTTCTAACTTTCACAATGAAGTGGGGCTGCAGCTGCTGCAAGGGGCGCTCCAGCAACACAACAGCTCCAAGTCTCTCCTTGATTATGGTACTGTAACAGCGATTTGTTTGCACAGTGGAACACACCTACTGGATCCCTTTTGAAGGAAACTGAATAGAAAGATTCCAACCACTAGATTAAATTTTTAAATTTGTACAACAGGAATACCGAGTCCTTCGCACCAAAGAATTTACAGGACCACTCCCATTTCATTACATAATTTACTAATATAAATATAGCTCTTCCCTTTGTACCCTCATTTCTTCCCGCATCCTGGGACTATGCTAGAAATTTTGTTGTCATAAACAGATTACGAAATCGATCCACCTGGAAAATAATGGAGGAAGACTGAGCTAGGGCACTTTTCATAATCTGGTTCATCATGTGAATGTAAAAAATTGTTAGCAGTAACAGTATATTTGTTATCAGCCAAAAAACCCATTTATGTATTTCAAATGGTGGAAGAGGGAAAGATGGAGAATGTTTCCTCAAATAAATGGGTGTTCAATCCTTCTCCCATAGAGGATTAAAAACACCACCATGTTACTGACAATAGCAGCAGACACCAAAAAGCCCATTTCCATTGTTCTGCACCAACAATGACGATGTCTCAAAATTTTATCATTAAATAGAGTCTTTTAACTTTTGTTTGGATAGAATCCTTTCTCTCTCACAGCAATGACTGGCAAATGAGCTTTCCAGGAGCCTGAGTACTTAAAGGTGAAATTTGAAGGATTAATAAACTGACAGATAAATTGTTAGGTAATTAATACTTCAAGGCATAATCCTCCCCTTCAAATAACCAAAGATTTTTCTGAGATTTCTTCAAGCTTTGCACAAACATTTCATTCTGCCTCAAGAGTTAGTCTGTAATAGCTAACTGCCAAAAAGTAAAGCCACAGAAGTGCTAAAATAGAGCTTTGAAGCAAAGGTTCTTTGTAACCTTAAGTGGAAGAGGCCAACACTTGGAAAATATTTGTAAATTAGAAAGGTTCTCTATTTGTTAGCTATCATTTAGCAATGCCTTGGAGACACCCTGTTGTAAATTGTTGCAATGCACTGTAAACTGTTTAAAAGATTTTTTTACTATTTATAAATTCGAAGTCAGTCAATTAATAATTCTCTTCCTAGAGATACAAAAAACCCTCATAACCTAAGTACACACAGAACCCTACACATCTACAAACAAAATACAAGAAATTGATTTCTGTCTGCAAATCCCTCTGTACAACGACCTTCCCATGTGTTCTCGATTCTAGAACAAGAGATTACAGCAAAACCATGGACAAAAAATCCTCAACTAGTTCCTTAACCAAAGAGATCTTTCTTCAGGTACTGCAACTTGGCTTTGCAATTTCTCCTTTCCAACCTTATTGGCTAAAAAATGTGCATGAATGATGTAATAAACCAGTAATAATCTGTTTTGTGCACATATGAAAAACTACCATCTTCACACTACCCCCAGCTTCTCTAGTACCCTAGCATGACCTCTTTTACCTGTCACTGGCAGACAGTCAAAGAAAGACACTTTACATGCTTGAACATCCTTAAGCATTACAAGAAATGGTAACTCTTCCAGATAACCTGCAACACAATAAATGTTCACCTGGGGTGAGAGTTATCCAGTTCAAGTTACCATTGTGGCTGAAGCAGTTACTTGAATCCAGATATCACAGTCAAGTATTGATCACTATCTTATTGTGAAAAGTTTCTCTCAACTCTGCTTTCCTTTCATCTGAATCAAAAGTAAAACATCACCTGTGACACATAAATCTACTTTCTAACTCAGCAATACAGGGCACTTATCTGGACTGTGAATTCAAGCATCTCTTTCAAAAAAGATTAAGAGCAGCAGTACTACAGATACTCACATAGTAACTAAGTCACCACATCGAAAGTGCTTTTTTCCTAGCTCTGCTCTGTGTATAAGTAGATGAAACGGTTTCAATAGCAAGAACGGTATTTTTAGGCCTACTTGGAGAATTTGGTGTTGGGAGCTCCAGAGGTCTCATCCGTGCTCTCTTTTCCCGTTGCTTTAGGGCTGTATCTGAAGGAAGGAGATTCTACAGAGTGGATGAAACACAGAAACCAGAAAGGGGTATATAGCACCTGGACAGAAATTGAGGGGCCTGTGCACCTGGGAGGCATAACACTGTCTTATGAGGTTAGAGTCTTAGTCTGTTTCAGTAGACTTCACAAGCATGCAGACACTGGTCTTCCCTGCTATACATGAACTCTCCTGTAATTTGCTTACATGGATACTGATGACTCAATGGCTTTAAAATTTCAGGAGCCCTAATTAGCAGTGTATATGCTTTGCTCACTAATAAGCTCCCTGTCCATGACTATCCTTGAAAGAGTAACCTTTTTTTTTTGCATTTATTTTTGAACATGAAAGCTGACATATTGATATTCATTCCATTCCTACATACACAAACCCCAACAACATACATAAGCAGAATGCAAGACTTTTGGGTAGAAATACGAATGCCCTCCTTTTCTTATTTAACACAACAAAACTAGTAGCTATAAATTATCCTAATGATTGAATATTTTTTTCATTAAACCCAGATTCAGTTTGCTGAATAAATTCTTGAAGTACTGTTATGTCCTGTTGTGAAAGAAATTATACAAGGAATAATATAAACACTACCTAATGATACATGAGCAGAATATAGACTGAAAAATTGCTACCAAAAAAATTGCAGTATAAGAGGTTGATCCAAAGGAAGTACCTGTGCAGCTGAGGATATGTGTGTGCTTAAGTGCTTTACTGAGTCAGAGCCAAGACGTTCATTAATTTGCTGGATTACACTACAAGATACAGATAATGCTGCAGGAATAGATGACGTGATATGTGCTTCCAGGAAACAAATTACTTAACACTGACTTTGATGCTATAGCCTTAAACACAGTGTATATTAAGAAAAACGGGAAGAGAAAGCACAGATAAGATATACAGATACACTGTCAAGAGTATTACAAGAATTAGTAAAATGATTGAGGTTGGAAGGGACCTCTGGAAGTCACCTGTTCCAACCCCTCTGCTCATGCAGGTCCACCTAAGTTGGCTGTTCAGGACCATGTCCTCATAGTTTTTGAGTATCTCAAAGGATGGAGACTCCATCACCTCTCTGGATAACCTGTACCAGGGCTCAGTCACCCTTTCAGGAAAAAACAAAAAATGTGTTTACTGACGGTCCGAGGGAACCTCCTGTTTGTGCCAGCTGCCTCTGGTCTTTGTGCTGGGGACTACTGGAAAGACCCTGGCTCCATCCTATTTGCACCCTACCTTCAGCTATTTATTAACATTTATAGATCCCTCCTGAGCCTTCTCCCGCCCAGGCTGAATAGCCCCAGCTCTCTCAGCTGTCTCCCACACAGGAGATGCTGCAACCCATTCATCATCTCTGTGGCCCTTTGTTGAATTCTCTCCATGTCTCTCTTGCACTGGGAAGCCCAGAAGTGGATGAAGCATTCCAGTGCTAACTGGATGGGAAGGATCTCCCTCCACCTGTTGGGCAATGTTTCAACTACTGCAGCCCAGGATACCAGTGACCTTCTGTGGGAGAAGGACACATGGGCATGTGGTAGATAATTATCTGGAAAGGCAGTTTCACCTCAAGACTAAGATGTACACTGTGCATCTCCTCTTCTCAAACAGAAATCACAGTTAATTTATTGAAAATTATACAAACTTGAATTTGTAATAGAAGTAATTTAAATTTGAGCAAGATATCTAAGTCATCATTAAAGAGGAGTGTTCTACATATTTAGTAAGATTTGAGACAGCTTTCTGTACATCAGTGTGCTGGTCTTTTCTGTCCTCTTCTACATCACTCTGAGTTAGTCATGATCATAGCGACTATTGAACATTACCCAACTTCTAAATCTTCCAAGAAAGAAGTCAGAGCAGCCCTTCCCAGAACATCAGGTCTGGATCATATTTCCTTTTATAAGGCCAAACCACAACACACCACGGCTGAGAGTCCAAATCCTTCACTTTTCCTGGACCTATCAGCAACTTGAATGTTATTTATTGGTTAGGACTCCAGTGACTCCAAGGAATACCTTCTGTGTCAATTTATATATTTTGAGAACTGCTGAAGTGCCAGTTTTCTGTTTGAGATATCACATTCTTTTGTATTTGTTTTCACATGCACATATTTGAATTTGTATTTTTATTTGCACTTCTTTCTGAAGTCCTACTAAAATGCCCATTTTTAAGTTCTGATGCCCAGAACTTCCTTTATTTTAACACAGTTTTCAGTTCTGGAAACTGTTAGCGCTATGACAAACAGCTTAACTCTAAAACAGACATGTAAGGAAATTCTGTACTATGTGTTATTGAAGACATTTTCTATCTAAATCCACTAAAATCACGGTTCTTAGAGACTCCAGCAAGACACAATGGCAATGGTAACTCATTCTGCTCTGTTAAATATTTCTGTATAATAAGAAGGGCATACGAAGGGCAATGACAGTGGCACCAGGCACCAATAATATTTTAATGGGAAGAGATTTAAAGTAATCAGGAATGAGTAACAACTGAAATAGAGAAATACATCAATGCTCAAAAGCCCTTTTAGACGAGCACAAATAAGCAGCATCTCTAATACAACTCTGCATACGTAGGGATCATTAGCAAATGCACAGGACTGTACAGAGAACTAAGATAAAAATTAGTGGGATTTTAAAAGTCCAACATTTGTGTAGAGTAAGAAAATATCCAAATTAGCTACAGAAGAATACCTGACAGAACCTGTGTGCAAAATACCACTAAATAGCTTGTACTGATTTCCAGAATCTTGCACGAACCACCCACAGAAACTTATGTATTGCTCTTTCAAATCATATTATAACTAAGCCCAAGACAACTTCATACCATATTCCTATTATAGTTGCTGTTCTTTCCCTGTTGAAGCATACTAAGAAACTGGAAAATGGAAAAAGAAAACATACTTATTAGCACTGACTCTAAATTATCAGTAATTAATGTTAGAAGTGTCAAACCTCCAAAATCTCACAATTCTTTTACAGGTGGGTTAGATGACAAAATTGGTACTGAAAAGTGAGGCATGCTAGAAATTCAGGTATCCCAAAAAAATTCTCCTCCATCTGGAACAGGGAACCCAGAAGGTTCCAACAGTCAATTCTGAATTAGATGCAAGCAATAGATTTGCTGACACAGCCATAATATTGGCCTGAACTATGTGCAGAGCTCAATTGCATCTGGTATTTGCCACATAGATACTGACACATTTAATGATTTTAAACTCTTGGATAGCCTTATTAACTTCAATAGAGAGATTAATATTTGTAAATAAAAGGGTATGTACATAAGCAGTTTCACAATCAAAAGTCCAGTTTTAAAGAAAGCTAGAGCGCAGCAGATTTGCTAGACCTTGAGCACAAGACCATCTTGCTCAAGTGGTAGATTACAAACTGAATTAAAACTGGAACTCAGCAGGTGAATACAGGAGGAGCCAGGTATTTTTTGTTCTACATTTCGCACAAGACTTTTCTCTTATCCCATCAGTTTCCACAATCTTTGAAACTCAATGGTTGCACAGTAAGTGGGGGAAAAGAACCTCGTCATTCTGCATTTCACGGTGTATCATGACTGTAAATCCAAATTCTTACCTTACTGCTAACATTAACTTCAATTTACTGCTAATATTAACTTCAATTTTGGCTTCATGTACCAGCTTATTATTCCCTCAGTCTACATTACAGTAGTATCTTATGCATCCACATTAGAATTCATATAAAAGCTATAGTTAGCGTGTGTTCTAGCCAAATAAAGAAATGAAATTGAAACATTATTATGCTAAATTTAATTAAATCTCCCTGCCAATTTTTCAAACAAACTTCTTTCCGATTGCTTTGTACAAACCTGAAAAATTAGACAGGAAAACTCGAAAATATGCACAAAGGAAGCTGCAGTAGAAAAGACTCTTCCACAACAAGTTAAAAGAAACTGGAGAAATTTATTTTCCTACTTTACAGTGTCTTTAAACAGAGTTTAGAATATATATATATACATACATGTATATATATATATATATACACTCAATAATCTCCCAATGTTTAGTGTAAGCCAATTTTGCATAAGAATTGCTTTCATACTTACCCTTTTTTTCCGCTTTCTCCCTGTTACGGGAGTAGCCAGGAACTGAAGAAGTTGCAGAGTCTGATGAAGATGTTCCAGATCTCTGACTGTTCTCGCTATGGTCCACAGGGGCAGCATTTAGCTGGGACCTCCCAAGATGCTGCTGGGGGTGAGAGGGACTTGAGGTGGGATCAGGATCTGAATTCATTTTAGCTGCCAAAGAAATAAATAATGATTAATTATCAGACAGCAGGATTACAATGTAAAACTGAATAAAATTTTGAAATCTGAATGTATTTGTTTAATTAGGTGAACAAAAAGCCTAGAAAAGGGCAAGAAGGCTGATAGCAACTTCACGATTTATTTATACATTTTTCAATAACTCCAAGCATGAGCAGCTATAGTTGACTGAGTCTAACCATATATACAGCATTGTGCCAGAAGAGTGACTGCTTTTTTTCATAATTATAACTGGGTTTTAAGTGTAAAGAAATGCTAAAACTAATTAATCAATTCTATAAATGCTGCATATAAATTACTTCTTTGAATTAAATGTTCTGCTTATACATACTAGAAATAAAGACTAGCCCCTAACTTTTTATGGACAAGTCTATAATAATAGAAAAATTAATTTCATATCAAAGGCCTCGTTAACAGTCATCACCTAATCAGGAGACAGAGAAAGACAATAATGATAAGGAGGCAAAGGAGGAGGAGATGTAGAACTCTGCATGGGAAATTGGAAGAGGGATACCAGTAAGGATGCTGTTTTTAGACATTACCAATTTAAATGCCCATGATTCAAAATAAGCTTACTTTAAATACCTTTATATCCCATTTTAAAAAAAAATTTATCCATACGTGGCAGGGAGGGAAAAGCTTTACACGAGAAGGCCTTTTAACTGTAAGCCCTCTCAGAAAGAATGAGGGGATCTCTGCTCTGTAGTATAAAGTTCCCCAAATATGTAAACTTGCATTAAAATGCCTACTGAAAGTTCAGCTTTGACAAGACAGAAGTAGCAAGGCACGTATATACTACCACGGCATAACACACAGTAACTCTTGCTGCTTGAGAGCAACTTCCTTCAAGTTAAGCATTTGCAAGGAGCATTGCAGAAGACATCTGCCCATACACAATATTTTTTAATTCTGCATAAATACAGAATTAATTCAGAATACCGACCTGAAGATGTCCTTGTAAAGATGAAAGTAGTATAGCCAAAACCAAAGACACCACTTAACTAACAACTTCTTCCAACTCAAAGGACGCTCAAATCACGACAGGATGCTAAGAGTACTAGCAATGACGCCACTGCCAAACATATTATTTGTAATTAGACGGCTGCTAAAATTAGGCTTCCCTAAACCAGAAAATATTTTACTGATACAAGTAAATGCGTTTCTGTATTATGTTTCTACATCAAGCTATAAATAAACCAACACAGTTCAACCTTCAAACAGTCCTCGGAAAACACAGATTAAAATACCTTCCCGGTAAACCAGCATGAGTATTTTTAACCATTATACAATCACAAAAGTTACTGTGCCTCCAGTTTTAAACTTGACCTTAGCGCTTTGTAAGAGGGACGGCGAGCGCAGCCAGGCCGCGCCCGCGGCGCCCCGCGGGGGATGCGCGGCACGGACTGGTCCGGCTCCTTCCAGAACGGGCAGCACCGGCGCCTCTCCAGCACAGCCGTGAGCAGGAGCTCACCTCGCTGTCAGCCAGCTGGCAAAAACACTCCCGTCCCAAAAGTCACTCTGAGCTTGTCCTACAAAGGGCACCACCAACTTTTCCTCCGGGTTGTTCACAAGCCAGCGGGCGGTGACTCCGCACCCACCGCAGTGACTCTGCACCCACCGCCGCCAGCCGCTCCCAGTCGGGAGCAGCGGAGTTCGCTCGGCCTCGCTCCCGGCGAGGTCCGGGAGAGCCCAGGCGGCCCTGCCACTCCGGAAGGCCAAGAAGCCCCGGCGAGGGGCGTGAGGGGGCCGGCAGCTCGGGCGCGGGGTCCCGCCCCAGACGCTCACCGAGCCCGGCCGGGCGAAGTCAGCAGCGCGCACCCCCGATGACGAATCTCCCCCCGACTCCGGAGGCGGCCGGGCGCCGAGTGGGGCTCCGCCGGTAGCCCGCAGCCCTTGGGGGCGGCCC